>JANITX010000005.1:397319-407484 GCA_027564395.1 Erythroxylum ulei
GTCCATAGCCAGTAGATATGACCTCCTAGTTTGATGTTGTAATTCCTTTCCCCCTAGTCCGAATCCAGATCATTGATAAAATAGAAGCTTATTTATGTGAAGCATGACCTTAGGTTACTTGTGAGTGTACTTCTTGAGTTTGATATATCATTGTGGTCCGGTTTGGACTTGCTTGTGCTATTAAAATTGCCATTTTTCATAAGAGTCGTTTGGAAATGCGCCTGATTGATGCGCCAGGACTAGATGTTTGACGCTTGGATTATTGAGTTACTATCCTTGAAGTAATGCAGCTTTTCTAGTGCACATGGTGGATGAAATGGAAGCATCAAAACACAAAAACTGTAAAATCATTGTCTTATGAACATGGTAACGTAAGAAGGTGGAAGCAGTTGAGTTTTGATAATACACCATGTCATGGGATGCTTGTCCAAATCTGTTTTTAGTGACTATTCCATCTCTTTTCCAGCTCTCCTGATGACTTAAATTTTAATATCACTTCTTTTTCCTGATACCCTTTTCAACTTACGGTTCGATTTGGACTTAGTTGACCGTATTGGACACGAATAGAATCTTGACCCCAAGCATGAGGCTTAGAGCCACCAGTTGAAGCATCGTATTCTTAATTCTGCGTTCTTTTCTTCCATTTGTTCGGTTGAATGGCATGACAGATGCTCTTCCTTGCTTTGTTGTCCAATTTTTATGGTCACAAAGTAACGTGGAAGAAGATTCCATTAGATGCTCCAATGAGTACATACAACAAATTAAACAACTTTTAGCTCAGTCGCCAACTTTTTTTCATCTATAATGGCATTGTTGGACACATTTTAATTGATCATCCGGACGGGTATTATGACTTTTGACTATGAACTTTCAAGCAATGAGTGAACCTTTTTGACTCCATTCACTAAAAAAAACACCAAACTGTTCATGGTTTGGCTTTTACGATGATTAGTTAACTCTAAATATGAAAAAAGGGTAAGTAACTAAAACTGTTCTCATCATTCTTAACGAGGTATGAATAAGTCTTTTGGACTGGTTTCAGATCTGCTTATCTATGAAAACAACTGTTTATAGGTTGAGTATTAATAGCAAGAACATCTCTATAATCAAGTTAGTGAAAATCAAAATTATAAATCCAACTTCTAACAGAAAACTTAATTCTTCTGTGATCAGTATTCTAATTCCTAATCCTATTTGAACTGAACTTTCCTGTCCCAATATGTAATTCAATCAGAAGAATCACTATATGACAGCAAATTATGACGAATGCTTACATAAGCATATTAGACAGTTCTTCCCATCAATCTAGTTGGCTTTCCACCATCACCATCTCTAGAAATTGAGATCCTTTCAAGCCTTTTTTTATAATTTTTCAGGAAATACTACTAGATTCTCACTGAGAAAACCCCACTAAATGACATGGGAACTGATAAATTTTCCGGTTACAGTGGATTGTTTGGTCTTTCTTTGAGTTCTATTTGTCTGGTTTCATTTGTAGTTGGCTGCTAATGGCTGGCACTAACATTGTTTGTGCTCTTGCAGCCTTGGTGAAAAGCCTAGTGGACCATAAGCAAATTCAATTCATGGTCCCCCCACTAGGCATACAAATAGGACCAACATAAGCAATATATAAAAAAGGGAAAATAAATAAATAAAAGGGACTTGGAATTTTTTCCTTTTTTTTAGCTATGGTACATGACAAAGCTAACCCAATTTTGCCCCCCTTTTGAAAAGTATGGAGGAGAAGCTTTTGTGCAAGTTGCATAGAAGAGCACTTTGGATGCTTTATTCTGATTTTTATCAAAACCAATTTGAGTTGATTTCATTTCATATCACGTACCACTTATGTACCTAAAGTACTTTATGATTTGCACATCTATTCCTCTCTTCTTCCTTTCAACTACATTCTAAACTCAAGAATTTGATTACTTAGAGAACAACTCTTAAAGGGCACTATACAAAACTCTCGTGTATTTGAGAATGTGCTCATTATGTATCCAAAAGAGTAGCCTCTTGCTACCACTCTCGTTAATAACAACAGTAATACTCAGTGAAAGTCCCGTTAAAAACGTAGAATTTGAGCATATCAATAATAGACAACCCTAATCTTATTCGATAGAGAAATTGTTTTCGAAAAAAAGAAAGTCAAAATTTATTTTATAAAAATAATATTTTATTTTTTTAATTATGATAATCACTAATAACTACAAAATTATTAAATTCAAGATCGGAATCAGTCAGATTGCCAATTATTTATCATTATTACACCAATATAAATGAAACAAAATTCCCATATACATTGCACATGCAAAGAAAAGAAACTAAACGACACAAGAAGATGGGCAGGAGCATCACCAATTATACACGTCTTTGACTAAAAATTTAAAAAGGAAAAAGAAAAAGCTTGTTGCTAAATATCAATACATAAGCTGAGGCAGTAACATGAACTCTAAACTAATAAATCAGATTTTTTTTAAAAAAAGCAAAGAGATTCCTTGTCTTGCCTTCCCTTTGGGGACAATCATTATAATAAGCTTTCTGCTTCTTTTTCATTCCACTACCTCTTCTTTGTTCATATCCTAACCCTTTTGATGTTTGATGTTAATGCATGGGTTCTGCTAACCCAAGTTTGCTTTTCTTTTTGACACAATTCTGCATTAGGTTTAGTATTTGCAGACGATTACGATAATTGCAGGATTGGACACTTTCTTTCGGATTCAAATCTTTTGTTCTCATTATTTTGTTTCAACCCTATTCTGCGTTCATTTTGTAGGTTCTGCGTATAATATGATACAGTTTTTACTACCAAATGATATCGTATTGGGCACGAAACAGAGTTATTGGAATAGAGCATCTGGTTCCCGTTCTTTCGTGTTTTATATTATTGAATGAAAAATAAGATTTATTGGGAAAATTACTGGTTTTTGATACAATTATTTGATCTTAATTATGACAAGGTTGACCAACTAATTAAGAGGTAAATGTTCTTGTCTGCTCCTTTAATTCATAGTCCCCATTATTGCACAAAGTTAAGTAGTGAATGCATTAATCAAAAGTGAGTTGAATACCAACTTATGTTTCTTTTAGATAATTAAAAGGCATTTTTTAAAATGTTTAAATTAGTTTTTATTGTATATATTTTAACATTTTAAAAATAATATTGATTATGTTACATTTTAAAATTTTAAAAATAGTGTTGATAATGCTATAGATTCTAAAAGAGTTAAGTTTTTTTTTTCCCAGTTTTTAATATGTCGGTCATCAATCTATTGATCTTATTAGACGTTTATATGATCTTAAAAATAATTTCTTCAAATATTTATTACCAGTTTAATTTTTAATTTTATATTTTATAAAAATATAAATAAATTATCTTTACAGTTATCTTTATTCTCACATTTTTATATTATTCGAGGTAAAGCGAATATTAATTTATTAGAGAAAATAATGATCGATAATTAAAAAACTCAATCGATTTAACAATCAAACTCTTTGATTCCGTCAACTTTTATAACTCTTATTGTTAAAAATAGATTAGTTTATTAATTAAACAATCAATTTTTGTAAATTAATAAATCAATTAATTTTTATTTAATAATCTCTTTTTTTCAATTAAACTTCAAATGTTTCACATTCTTTTTTAATTACAGTCTAAATTATTTAATTTTATTCAATCTTTAGCCGATTTTATCAACCTTAAATCTCTTGACTTATCGGTTTAACTTTTAAAATGTTGATAATAATAATAATTATTAAACATTTTACATGCATCTAATAAGTTTGATTAATAAAAAATATTTACCAAATTTTTTTTTTTTTTTTTGGAATTGAGTGGGGCATTCTTTGAAAAGTACGGCATTTGCTATTTTCCTTTTTCCAAGCACCAATAATGAGAAAGAGACTGAGCAACAATGAAAAGATGGGCATATTGTATTGAAAGGTTTTCTTTTCTTTTCCCTATGCATTCTTTTGTCCTGAAATGCTGGTTTCCTCTTTTGCTGTTACAGAAGAAGCAATCAACTATATAAAAATTAATAATTCCCCCATGTACCGACACTTACTGATCTTGACATCATCTTGGAAGCTTCCTCTCTTCCTCTAAACACACCATCATATGTCATTTTCATCTTCGTGACACACATAGTCAATTACCCTTTGGACGTATTATTGTTTTCCTTGTTAATTATCAATTAGTCATTCAAGAATCGTATGATTAATTATAAGATCCTTGTTTAGTTACGATAATGCCTTTTTATTTTTATTTTTTGATTTTATGTCTATTTAAAAAATATACCATTTTATTATAATATTAGATAAAATTTGAAGATGGAATAATTTTATGGATTAATTTAATTTTAATTTCTTATATGGTGTTTATCAAAAATATTCGCAGTAAATTAATCATATTATATTAAAAGTAAATATTTAATTTTAAACTAGTTTATTAAATAATTATCAATTTTACATAATTGTATTTTAGTACTTAAGTTATATTAATTATAATTCTTATTATAGTTAATATCAAATAACTAAATAATATTTATTAATTTTAAAAAATTCAAATTAAAATTTTTATAGTTTTAATAAATTATTAAAACAAGATGAAGCTAAAATTATAAATAAAATAAAATTTTAGTGTGAAACCAAACAAAACCTTATCTAAAGTTAGAATATTAGTTAACATTACTTATGCACATATATGTATATATTAGGGGATAGTCAAAGACTTCATTAAAAGAAAATTTTAAATATAAGAACTAGCGGAGATAAGGATTTAATAATTTTTATAAAAGTAATTTTTTCTTGGGGCAGTTGGAATTCAAGTATTTCCACCCCTGTAGAGTAGTTAATTACCAATGATTAAGAAATCTAATCGATTTGGATGATTCAACTATACAAGCCTTGAACCGTCCAATTTTTTTGTTCGGTTTTGAACTTTCTGATTCGATTTATTTTAATAGTTTTTGTTGTTAAAAATCGAACAATTCATTAAATTAATCGATTAATTTTTATAAATTAAAAAGATTTTATGAACTAAAATAAATCAATTAATTTTTATTTAACAATTTTTTCAATTAAATTTTTAATTCTTCGATAGGTAAAAACAATCTCTTTCAATCATATTTTGAATACTTTAATTTTATTTAATTTTTAGCCAATTTTATGATGATCTAATAATGAACGAACTTTTAAAACCTTAAACATCTTTTTTTATCGGTTTAACTTCGAGTCTACTTTTAAAAATTGCTATTAAAAATCATGATACAAAATTAAGCTAAATACCAAGTTTGTCTCTATCATGATTTGCCAAATTTAACCCCTTTTATTTTCTATAATTAGAGAACTATGTTACCAATAGCCCAATAAAAGAAGTCATTTCAGCCCAATGCAATGTTAAGTATATAGGCCTTCAAAGAGGAGAGTCAAGGATTGTGGTTTATAAGCCCGTGACTAAGAAGGGAAAGAACAAGTGAAATAACATAAGGGCTTCATAGTTTTTATAACTCTTTTTTTTTAAATATATATCAATAGGAGTTGTTGGAGGAATTGCAAAAACTCCTTTAAACAACAATGTCACAACTTAGCTAGGAGTTTAAGTAGTTGGCTTATATTAGTAGAGTTTTTTTGTTTGTAGATCTCTTTTTAGTATAATTTTTCTAAGAAGCCAGTTAACTGTTTGACTGTCATTTAAAAAAGAGTTTTTTTAAAAGAGCTTCATACAGTATACTGTTTGGTAACATAAAAATAAAAAGTACTTTTAATTTTAAATATATTTTATTTTGTAATAAAAATTATTTATGCATATAAATACTATTTAAAGTATATTCAACAATATGCAAAGCACAATATATTAATTATTTTATAATTTTAAACATATGAAACATAAATGAAAACATGTTAAACAAAATCTTTTATATAGGTTATAACATAAGTAAACTAATAAAAAAAATAAATATTAAATCATATAAAAAGCCAAATAATATTATATAAATCCCAAAATAAATATCCAGGTTGAGTAAATAGTTAAACATATATATTAAATAGGAAGATGATTTTGTAGGTATTGTGGGAATTATGTGTAAACATAAGGGCAAAAGAGATTAAAAAATAGGTTAATTAATTGATCTGAAAAATTAACCTAAAAAACGCTTTTTTGATGAGCTCCTTAAAAAGTTGTATTTTGACTGCTAAAAAGGCCATATCTATTAAAGAAGTGATTTTTTATTTTATAACCAAATACTTATTTTTCTTAAAAAAAAGGCTTTTGTAGTAAAAAAAATACTTATTAATCTCTCAAAAGTTTATCCAAATAGACACTTAGCTCACAAAAGTGTCCATTTGGAACAAGTAAAGTGTCAAATTTCATATGAAAAATAAAGAAAGATGAATAAGAATGGGCAAATTAATTCGAACTCAACTCTGTCTCAGTCGAACTCAAAGTTTGACAAAACCTTTTTATATCTGTTAAAAAATAATAAATTAGCCTATGGACCAACCCAACCAAAAGTTAATGGATTCAACTAGTTTTAATCATATTCTAATTCGAGTTTGAGATTAGACATATTCATTAGTTTTATTCAATCCGTTGTCAATTTTAGAAGTGAAAATGCTTATAAAATTATATTATTAATAAATTTCTAACTAATATTTTTTAACATATAATTTTCTTAAACTCAAATTTAAAATATTATTAATTCAATATAAACTTAAACTATTTACAAATCAAGTTAAGATGGTGGTGAACTAGGAAGCACACTAGGTAGAAAACAGTTGAAGCCCGTAAGTACTTAGCCCAACTCTCACAAGTCTTTTTTTTCTTTATAAAAAAATATTATTAAGTCAAGTTTTAATTTATATACTGAAAAATATAAAAAAATAAATTATAATATATTGTTTTGGTTTGAGAGAATAATTAAATTCCTCTTATTCAATGATAGTGTATGGAAAAAAGACAAGTAAGAAGTGATTCTAATAAATTTCATATAACTTTTAAAAAATAAAAATTATTATTTTAAAGAATGCTTACAATAATTTATATCCTATTAAATTTACATAAAATAATAAATTTTCACTTAAATCAGTCTTTTAATTTTTCAATTAGCTTATTTGGCATATACAATGATTAAAAATTTGAACTGATTTAACCGATTCAACAACAAAAACTTTGAATTGTCTATTTTTTTTAGTTCAATTTATCTTAAAAACTCTCGTAATTAAAAATCGACTGATTTATTAATTAACTGGTCATTTTGTAAACTAATCGATTTTTACAAACTAAAAAAAGTCATTTAATTTTTATTTAACATTATCCTTTAATTAAATTTTAACTTTTTCGATAGACAATAATTACCACCTTCTTCAATCCTATTTTAAATTATTCTATTTTATTTAATCTTTAATATGTAGTGATTTTTATGACGTTCTAGTAACTATTAAATTTTTTAAATCTTAAACCTCTGATTTTAGTAGTTTAATTTACGATCCAATATATACCCAATATAAAAAGTTAATGTGACGGTCCTCAAATTTAATATCTACAGATGGAAAAACAAACAAATAATAACAAGATTATCTTAATAAATAAATAAAAAGAAGGAAAGTACATATTAGAATAGAGAACATCAAAATCCACACACGTAAGTTGTTAATCTCAATCTGTTAGTCGTCCATAAGTCTTGTAAGCAGAATACAATGTACAAGGCGTTAAGGACAGTCCTTACCTAAATGAACATTTAAGAAAACCTAATCAAAGCATCTTCAATGTCATGGTAAGGTGTCATCGTCGTTTAGAGGGGCTGGATGGTGACAAATCAGCCGTAATCTCCATCTCAGCATGTGGGAAACGACACAATCTAGCATGTAAGCTCTAACTATTCCAGATAGAAGAATAATATAAATATCTCTAGATTAAGTCATTGACTTTTTGAGATGATCGAGCAAATCCTTATGTATATATCTCGAATTATGTCACTTAGTGTCCCAATTGTTTCAAAATTAGTGGAATCAATATGTTTTTAAATGGTTTGAGGATTGACTTGTACAATTATGAATATAACATTGCAGGCTTGGTTAAAGTTAATATTTTAGTAATAATACCAAAGTATTAATTAAGCTTCCTTTAATTAGAAATGAAAAAAAAATACAAAGTTTGAGTTTGGTTTAATCTAAAATAAACAAGTAAAATTCAATTTGAGGGTTGAATTTAAATTTAAATATTTGAAGAAAAATACAAAGTTTGAGTTTGGTCTAATCCAAAATATTTAAATTTAAATATTCGAAGAAAAATACAAAGTTTGAGTTTGGTCTAATCCAAAATCAACAAGTAAAATTCAATTTGATTAGATTGAGGGTTGAATTTAAATTTAAATGTTTGAACTTAATCTAGTTTGAATTTGATTTTTTTTTCAAATTTGACCAATTGTGAGTAATTGGATCGATACATAATGAATAATTTGGCCAAGTTTAAACCAGATATTTGAAACTAATTAATCTTGAGTTTGATTTTTTTAATTCAAGTAACTATAAAAAATTGAATCAGTTTAAATGTCAACGAGTTAAGTAATATTTAACTGAGTTTATATTTGAATGCTCAAGCTAAAAACAAGGCAAAAACATTATAAAATAAATTAGAAACTAAACTCGAATTATTACAACGACTAATTCATAAGTTATGTGAAAAATTGAGTAGTTTCGCAAACTTTTCAAATTTTCTGTAGATGCCTCTAGTACAAACAAAAAATAAAAGCAATAAAAAACGAAATAATAAAAAGTATCAAAAATTTGGTAACGCAGTTTGGCACACCTTGCTTATATCTGCGGGCCATCACTCAGCTTAATACTTTTACCAAAGTATAATACATTTACTCAAGGCTTTACTGAGCTGACACCACCACTACAAGAAAATTAACATTTACCGACGGAAAATTCCGTCTGTAAATGAGGAAATTCCGTCGGTACAATAAATCGCCGACGGAAATAGGCGACAACTAAATCGGTTGCTAAAATTGCGGTCGGTAAAATCACCGATCGAAACAATCCGTCAGACATTTCCCGATGAAACTTATGACGGTATTTCTGACGTCGGAATATATAACGACGGAAACTTACCGTCGGTGAAAATTAGCAACGGAGTAATTTCTGTCGGTGAGGCGAAGGAATTGTCCGACGGTTATTTATTCCGTCGGTAAAGTGTCGTCAATAAGTAAGAATTGATTATATTTTTTAGTTCCATTATTTTTATAACAATGTTATATTATATAAAGAATTGATTTACTTGTATTACGTTATATTATTTGTTTATATGTATATATAATTTGATTAATTGATATAAAGTTAATTTCATAATAGAACGTATAAAAAATTTAATAATTAAACGAGAAAAATAATTAATAATAGAACGTATAAAAAATTTCATTTCATAATTTAAACATAACAAAGAACAAATCTTATGTTTTTTAATTGTAAACAAATGACAAAGATAAGCTAATGTCTTGGTGATCGTGGATGCTCTGAACTGTTAGCCCCCTTCTTTAACATTTCCATCTCCTGCCTAAGCTGAGCCATCTGCTCCATGTGCTCTCTCATCTTAGTCATCTGCTCAACCTCCGCTCTTATCTTAGCATGCCGCTCCATCTCCTCTCTCCTCTTAGCTGCCTACTCCATCGACTCTCTGATCTTTGATACCTGCTCGAGCTCCTCCCTCATCTTCTGACTCATCTGCAGACTCATCTCTTCTCTCATCTTAGCTATCTCCTCCATATGCTCCATACGTTGATTAAGTAGCTGGTCCCTCAATGTGTCGACTGTGGCCCGGAGCTCAGAAACGTCGTTACTTTGCGTTGGCCGAGCAGACGCTGCTGTACTGGACAGTGAAGAGCGCGAATAACAGGAGTTTGCATACGAGCCCAGGCCGAATATTCTTCCACGACGGTCCCTACCACCCACGACATCAAGATATGTCTGAGTCTCGTCCACTGGTTGTTCCTCCTGAGACTGTCGCTGGATATTTTGTTGTATTTGGTCCTATTCGGAAGCATTAATCTTTACATTAGTAATGAAGGTATAATTGTAAAGAAATTATAAGAATTTATTAATTTCACTTACATTCAGCTCTCTACATCGAGTGTTGATGAAGGTGACACCATCATGTTTCTTCGTGTGGGTG
>JANITX010000005.1:407584-419137 GCA_027564395.1 Erythroxylum ulei
ACCTATTCAATATAAACACAATATAATTAAAAATCAAGCTAAACCCATTCAACATTCAACATTTAATTTGAAGAATAAATACAATAACAAATTTCAAAATCAAAACCGAAAATGAAGGGAGGGAGAAGCAACGGACTTACCTCTCGGAGACGATGACCACGAGCGACGGCAGCAAGCAGCACCGGCGAGGGAGGAGCGGCGACCGGCGGCGTCGGCTGAAGGAGATCCACGAGGAGGAGATCGACGAAGGAGAGAAAAAAAATGGAAGAGTGCGGTGGAGAGGGAGGAAGGAGAAGAGAGGGAGGTTTTCGCCGATGCCTTTACCGATCGAAAATTTCGTCGGTACATTTCCTGACCAACTTTCACCGACAGAATGCGATTCCGTCGCAAAAGTTTTATTCCACAACCAACTTCGACGACCGATATGCTTTTTCGGTCGGTATTTGCAACGGTTTTACGACTGTAGGTATTTTTCCGTCGCAACATCACATTTTTCTTGTAGTGCACTCAACCTTTGACGCTATCTCTCAATCTCACTTCTCGTGAAAAAATTTCACACCCAATAATACGACCACTTCGTATTAACCTCGATAGAGAATTTACACACATTGTTTAATAATAAAGACAATTAAGTGAACAACTCAATTGATTAAAATAACTAGAAACAACAACGAAAATACTTAAGATAGAGAGAAACAACTTTTCGATAAATTCAATTTCTTCTAAGACCGATCTGAAAGTTGTTCATCAATTAAATTGTTGTAGTTAATTGCTGGGATTTTTCTGCCTTACTTTCAGCCATAAACAATCAAGGGCGGCCAACAAATACAGCAGAAGATTGACATTGAAGAATTAAAGAGCAATGCTTAGAGCAACCATAAAAATATAAACAATAACAACCCTAAGGCAAAACACAGCATCCACTCAAGATGATCTTTTCTTTTTGCAACCAACAACAGTAACTCAAGATAAAGTGCAGCTCTCACACAGACAACCTTAAGTTACGTAAAAAATCCAATAGAAATCCAGCTCACACTAACGTTTTCAGCAGTAGATAAAAAGTATAGACTTAAGAGAAAAAAATAAATCAACTGCACCATCACAAAAAACACTAAAAATTGTCGTCGATAAACACATCAAACACACTCACGACAAAGACCCAAAAACCATACAAAAATCCTTGGTTACACCTCTGAAATTCCAGCTATTGATCTTGACTCTCACACACGTAATGCACCACAATTTCAAGATAGACTTCAATTAAAGATAGGATTCTTTCTCAACTAAAAAATTATCCATATAGGTTTTGAATCCAAATCATTATCTAATTAATATTTTATATATTCAATTAATAAATAAGATGCTAAAACTAAATAAAATGATATATACTATATATCTTAATATTATGTTTGATATTGTTATCATAATTTACCGTAATCATTTTATATTATCTATAATTATTTCAACATAACTTTCAATTGACAATTTAAAATCTTATAACAAACACTTATATGAATAGTTCTCTTACTATTCATTCCTTGAACTTGGGTCACAAGCATGAAGTTTCACATTTGGAAAAATGGACTAGGAAGCTAAAGAAGTAAATATCACATCAAGGGCTTGCATTTTCGTGCGATTAATGTTGTCCTAAGACCCATGGTCAAACCACGAGTGCACTAATGAGCTCCAGCTCGAGTGACAGCCACTTCCTTGATTTCGCCTATAGTGAGAAGCCACCAAGAAGATGGTTTTCATCGCCTCTCGCACTAAGCCGCAAAGATTGACTACAAACTCATTGTCAAGAAAAAACAAAGGAAAAGTGCATGAATAGGTTTCGTAATAGGTCGAGTTGGGCTGAGCATGAGACTGTCTCTTCATCGTGACTTGAGTTTGGCTCAAAATTTATATAGAATATGACTCATTTAACCTAATCTTAATCAAAATTTAGATGGTTCGAACCTTTATAAAAATCAAACTGTTCAAATTTTGGACTAAGCAACCCAACCGATCTGATTTGACGTGCAAAACTCATCAAGATTGTAATTAAGTCAACTAATAAAAAACAATACAACTAGATTATTTTTTAGTTTATATTCTTGTAGATAAGCTTGTTTTGTTATATTTAACAAAACAATATTATTTTAATTATAAAAGATTATGTCTACAAGCTTTGGACTTCAAGCAAATTGTACATCTCAATTCTAAATTTAAGTCGGAGCTCAAATTTAACAAAATTAGTGTGAAATATAACAAAAAGTTACACTTTTATGTTGTAAAAGATTTAGGTTTTAAAATTCTAAGTTTTCGGCTGATTGTAATTTTAAATTTAACTTCAGTTTAATCTCAATTTTAAAAAATATAATATCAAATTAATTGAAATTTAATTAATTTAAATCGAACATAAGTTCGGAATAAACTATATTTGCTATTACCAGTCATGAGAAGTTACATCTTACCAACATCAAAGATTTTTACCAAACGACAAGTGTAAGCAAACAAACTCAGACAAATATGTGACATGGGTTTAGAGTTTTCCCTGAAATCCCATCTGATTATGTCGAATTTAATAACAGTTTTATCGTTGTAATCTTCCAGAGTTTCAAAACCTCAATCAGACGTGGGACTCCTAGTACATGGGGTTGTATCAACTCATGTTTCACAAAAGCGAGCCATAAGGGCTCGATTTGCCAGACATGCTGGGCCAGTTTTGCTTTTTGTGGTTTAACCATGCACCTGGCTACACGTCTACGTGGTCGAATATGAAACCAAAAGAAACCAAACTCGTGTATCATTGCCAACTCATGAACACAAGTTGGGTTAGTAGTACAGAGAGTTTGGAGCTTGCGCAAGGTTTTTGCTTGTATGTACTGTCAGGTTTAGTTTAGAGCAATAAATTATAACCATGCACATGCACACATTAGCTAGAAGAAGAATGTGCCAGCTTGCAAAGTTATGGCCATTGCAGCTGACACTTTTAGGTTGGAAGATTTTAAAAATGGTGAAGAAGTGTAACAGACTCAATTCTGCTGGAGCCATTGAATCTCAATATGGAAAGTGCTTGTGTTTTTCGAGAGCGAAAGGGCATGGGATAGTGTTTATGGTGACCACACTCGATGGAGTACTATAGCAGAGAATTTATCAAAACTGAAAGATACAGACAACCAACGAGTAGTTATGCGATTGTCGTATTATGATATAAGGCTAAAAGATATTAACTTCTTTTGTAATTTAAGGAATTTTATAAAATAAAATTTATTATTAACATTCTTTAAAAAAGCTCTTTATAGTTTTTAATTTTCTAAAAAAAAATTATTATTTTAGACTTCGGTTAAAAAGTAAAAATGAAATATACGAGATATGAATATCATACATAGGTTAATCAAATATTACTGATAATATGATAATTTAACTTAACTCTTAAACTCAACCTAAATTAATAAAACTTGATTTAAATTAATAATTTAAGACAATTATAATAAATTATTGATTTATGCTATATTTTGATTAATTTAGTTTAAGTTTAAGAATTGGATTGAATCGTAACCTAAATTAATATCACTTAATTGGTTCACGTGTGATGCTCATATTGCACATGTTTTGTTATTATCTTTTAATCAAAGTCTAAGATAAGAGGTTTTCTCAAAATAAATCTCAATCGTTCCTTTTAACTTGTATAAGAAATATTAAATCCTTAAATGATTATATTAAAAATCAATAATTAGAAAATATTATAAGAAACACTATGTCCCTCTGTGCCCTCTACGTTGTCTCCTAATTATAGAGAATAATCAGATGAGTGTTTTCTCTTCTTCTTTTTTTTTTACGTTCTCAATTATTGCTTGTTCTATTAAAAAAAAATTGCTAGTGATAGTACCTATCTTCAAGGCTTCATGCATCATTCATAGATGTTACTACCTACTTGGCTCAATCTTTTTGTCTTGACTATGCATATTAGTTGTAGCAAACAAAGAACCATAACTAACCTTTAGGTTCTAACTAGTTGGTGTCAAAGTTTTGATTGGACAATATATTTTATTTTATTGATATAAGAAGATTTTTATAAATTGTGATTCGAGCTTAATTAAGTTAATTTACAAAAAGGTATAATAATTAATATTTTAAAAATCAGACTAGAAGTTAAACATGTAAAACAAGAAGCTTAATATTTAAATGGTTCAACCGATATTAGACTGTCATCAAAATCGATTAAAAATTGAATAAAATTAAAGAATTTAAAATATGATTGAAAGAGATTGTTCTTATTCATCGAAGAATTTAAAGTTTAATTAAAAAATATTGTTAAATAAAAATTAATAGATTTATGACCGATTAATTAGTAAATTAATTAGTTTTTAACAATAAGAATTATTTAAGTAAGTCGAGCTAAAAAATTGGATGATTTTAGGTTTTTACGGTTGAACCGGCTAAACCGACCGAATTTTTTAATGATTGATGATAATAGTAAAAATTAACTTAAACTAGTGGATGGTATGCTTTCAAACCAACAATATATTATGTTTTTATCAAAGAATCATCACATTCTAATTATTATGGAACATAATTAAAGTAATAAACAGGAACCAATTCTTAGTTGTCCCTAAGAATAAAAAATTTTTATAAAGAAAATCTTGAAACTCCACACGACCACAAGCTATTAGAGGATGGAATCATCACATACAACACAATGGACGAACAATCATTAGGTTTCCAATAATTAAACGTTGATTGGCAGAAGGACTAAGGTACCAAAGACATAAGATTAGTGGAAGGTAGGGTTTAGGACCACATGATAATTAGTTATCGTTTTGCAATGGAAAAAGAAGTTGGGTATCTTTTTTCCATTACTTCTTGTCTCGTCCTCTTGAGGCCTTTGTGGAAAAGAGGACTCGCTTTAATTTCCTGACCTCACAAGGTATTGAGTACATGAAAAGACTATACTCGGGGACAATTTTCTTCTTTTCTTCTTATAATTTATAGTTCTTGGATTGTGCATTAACTAAATTATTTATGCAATAAATCATAGGTTACGTATTTTAAATAAATAGTAAAAGATATGAATTAAATAATTTTAAAACTTCATTAATTTTTAAAATTAAATAATTTTTAATTTTTCTGTAAAGATCTCTTTAATTTTTATTAATAATAATAATAATAATAAATACTAATACACATAAATCAATCAAATCAGTTTAATTCAACTTTCAAGCTTGATTAAAATTAATTTAATATGACTTAAAATAATAATTTATTATAATTACTAATTTAATTTAAATTTAACTAGTTGAATCGAGTTTAAAAAATAAATTGAGTTGTCATATCAATAATATTTAATCGGTTCATATTTGATGATCACGTTTTATCATTTTTTTAACAAAAGTTAAAAAGAATGGGTTTTTCTAAAAAAATGAAAAATACGAAGAATTTTTTTAAAATTACTTATACTAAAAAAATATTTTTTACTTTTAAATAAATTATTTAAATGCAAGTGACGGATTATCCAAAAAATATTTACAAGTCCAATTTATTTTTACAGTCAACTCGTTATTAATTCTTTTCTTCTTCACTTATCTTAAACATTAGATAAAAGATGTGACATCTACTTTCAATGATTTTTACATCATTTAACTTTTAAGTTGGTCAAAGGCATGCAAATTTTATAAGAATAAGAGAGAATTTTAATATTACAAATTAGGACATGAACTTGTAAATATTTGATACACAAACTCCTCAAGATTAATAACAACTTAATTACAGAAGGAAGATGGTTAATTTGGTTTATGAAAAATGAATATGGCAAGAATAAGCATTGAAAAGAAGTATCTAACACATAAAACACAAGATTTATGAGCTTTTGATACGCATATTGATATTTGAGGGCGAGCTTTCGAGCAATCGGTAAGGTTACTCTTTTATAATCAGAAGGTCATAAATTCAGGTCATAGAAACAGCCTCTTTGTAAAAATGCAATGAAAAAGCTGTGTACTATTGATACTTCTTTCTTATTCTCTCGCAAAACGAAAAGCCTTGTGCACTTAAGTTCGTAGATATAAAAATTGATATTTATATATGTCCAAGTAAAAAAATTTGTAAATTTTATAAATTGAATTGACGAAAATAACACAAATTGAACAACATTTATTGTTAAAATTAATTGTTAATATAAATTTCATTGTGATAATAAAAGTTCTATACTTACCTTACCAGCATATAAATATAAATAATTCTATATATTTTTCTTCCACACTAACCATGTACTATTTAATTAAAGTTAATAACAAATTAGCAGTAATTAAATTTAAAAAAATTAAATTTAGTATCAAACTTTTTAGAGTTTTCAATTTGTTTATTAATTTCTAAAGATTTATATAAATAAAATTAAAAGGTTAATTTTCCTATTATAAAGTGCAAAAATAATGTTTTAAACTTATTTAAACGAATTTAAAAGATTAATTTCTAAATTAAAAAGTATACACTTTTAAATATATTATCTCTTAATTAAATTGGACTGGCTACGGATTATTTCTAAGTAATTAAACAAAATAAGTCAAAATTAAGTTGGCACCTCCAAAATAATTCAACCCTGTGATTCAAGTGGCAAGTGGGCCTCTCTTAGCTCACGATTTCTTGTCCTTTTCATTCAGAAGAAAAACTAAAAAAAAAAGCTGAATCGACCCTAATCTCTTTTAGATGCATGAATGTGGACTACGGTTGACTTGCATCACTGAATCTGAATAAATAAATTTCAATTCCTGACCACTAGGGCACTGACACCTCTCTCACCTTGCTGGCTATTCATGGTACAGAAAAAAAGAACAACCGTCCATGAATGGTGAAACTTGGAAGGTTTATTTAACTCCTTTGCCTGGTTTTTTGGTTGGTTGCACAAGGCGTGCGAGTTCAGCGTGTGAGTTTTTCGATTTGGTGATTAAGAATAGAAGGACTGATGTGCTGATTATTATATTAGTATAATTCAATCTTCGGCTCAAAGGTTTGTTATTTAATTTCTTCGTGGGCTGTGTATAGTTTAGTTAGTGAATGGATCTTGGCTGAATGCTCTATGTAATGTCGTCGCCGATTGAATAGATGTGCAACTTATAATTAATCCCTCTTATTGCTATGTTGTGTGTGGCTCCGGCGTGATATTGGTTGTGCACTGAATCATTGGTGTGCCGTGGTGGATGTGTTTCTGGTGTAGCTGTGGTCTTGTGTTGATATTTATGTGAATTAGCTTGATATCTTCTTCAATTCTCTCGATTGAAACTTGGGAGTTGATATATTTTCTGGACAAACTATAACGGTACCATTAGTGAACAACTTTAAGATTTATCTTTGGAAGAGCTGAAAATATCTGGAAGTTGTTTCTTTTTCTATCTTAAGTATATTCGTTTTTGTTCCTAGTTATTTTAATCGCTTGAATTATTCATTTATTGTTCTTTTGTTAAAAAATTGTTAAGAAATTTTTTTTGTTGAAGTTAACACGAGTCGGTTGTATTATCGGGTGTAAAATACTTTTACGAGTAGTGAAGATAAGGGATAATGTCAAAGAGTTAAGTAATGTCAACTCAGTAAAGCTTTGTATAAAACTGTTGTCGTTAGTAAAAGTATTAAGTTGGATGAGAGCCCCATAGACGTAGTAAAGTGTGCCGAACTGCGTTACCAAATTTCAATGTTAATTTATATTTGTGTGTTTAATTTTTCTGATTTTTATTGTGCTGAAAACGACTGTAATAAATCGAAGATTTTGCGAAAATACTAAACCCCTTCAAATTTTCAATGATAATTCAACTCAGTTCTTAAATTTAACTCAACTAAATTAACCCGATTTATATTAATAATTTAAAATAATTATAATAAATTAATATTTTATATTAGAGTTAATTATTTAAATTTAAATTTAATAATTATTTAAATATTAGTGTAAATAAAAATTGATTAGTACAAATGTGATGCTCGTATTATGTGTATTTTGTAGTTATTTTTTAACCGAAGTCTAAAAGAAATAATTTGTTTAATTTAAAACTTAAAAATAATATTTAAAAATTTTAAATTAAAAAAAAGTTCTGTATCTTTTATCCTTAAATTTAGACGCTTGTAAGATGTTTATATTTCATATATTCCAAGAACAGAAGTTGTCTCACTAAAAAAAAAAAGGTAATAAGATTTATAATAAGTATACTGAAGACTAAAAGATCCATTCTTCTCATAACCGAGGAATATGCAATACTGCCCAAAAAGTTGATATAAAAATATTGTTCATCTAATTATAATATATTACCAAACTTTTTTTTTTATTCTTACTCTTTTCGTTTTTCTCTAGATTAATTTACTTGTGTCTGTTTTTGTATGCCACCTTGTGTCCTCTCCATTCATCCATTCATTAATATTAAATGAATAGAAAGGAGTACAAAATGACACACGAAAACAAAAACAGCCACTTTGTATCCTTTTTTTCTTTACTAACTAACCAACTACTCCTTAAAATTTTCACGAGAACTTGCTGTATGAAATGTGGACTGTAAATTCATCTTCCATTGAGTAACTTTGGTTTCTGAAACTGTTTCGACATTACATATGTTTTAAAAGCTGACCAAACTCCAATAGAAACTACAAGGATTTTTTAGAGCTGTGGCTACACATTGTGAAAGATAACTTTGTCGATTCATTATCACTATCGGAGATTAAAAATCGCGCTCAATCTCATTGTTAGGTGTATTTTTGAACTTTTTAACAAAAATTAGACTATTACTTATCGACATGTCTATTAAGAGAGCAACAATTATACAAACTGACTTGTAAATTATATTGGTCACTTAGATGTAGGAGTCACTTATTTTGTTACTACACTCATTGAGTGTCATCTTCTCCTTTTAAAAGATATGTGGAGGATCAATTTTCCTAGACATACTGTGTAATTTGATTCGTTTTCTACCCTTTTATTCAAACAAAAAAGAAGATATCTTTATTGATTCATTATCACTATCGGAGATAAAAAACGGTAAAGGAAGGAAGGTGTAGGTGTTTTGTGATTATAATATAAAAAATCATAGAGAAAGGAATCGAGATTAGATCTTCTGTTCCCGTTAACCAATTCTAACTCTGTGTCAATTAATCCGATCCGCACATTTATGTGAGATCCACATAAATATATAGATGAAATTAATTAGCACAGAATTGAAACATCATTTTTGGGACAGAGGATTTCACGTGAGTCTGCTTCTTGTTTTACTTTTTTAATAATTAAATTAAAATCATAATTTTAAAAATTAAATAAAAAATTAAATTGATGAGAAAAAAGATTTAAGATTCAAGTTCAACCGTTATTAAAATATCATAAAATCTGTATACAGTAAATATTGAATAAATTAAAAAACAACCTTATCCACCGAAAAAGTTTAGGTTTAATTAGAAATTATTAAATAAAATCAAATAATTTATTCTGTTTTATAAAATTAATTAGTTCGTGAAAATTGACTAATTAGTTAATAAGTTGGCCGATTTTTAACAACAATGATTATTAAGATAAATTAAATCAAAAAATTGACTAGAACTCGTCTAATTGATTCAGTTTTTTAAGTATTGATTAAAATAACATTATTTTAATATAATTAATATGTATGCATTTTTTTTAAAATCTTATTACAATGTTTAATTTTGACCATAATCTATATTGTTATTTTTTAAGTATGTATAAATATAGTAGACTGTAAATTACATAATTCATATTAGTTATTTTACGAATTATTGATTCAAAATTAAACGATAAATCATATCTAAATAATCAGTTAAACTCTTAAGTCAAAATGAGTGATACAATTAGGATAAAGAGCTAAATTGGTATGTAGAATAAAACTTGTTCAACTTATTAATGAACATTTAATGGTGTTCCATTAAAAATGTATATTATTAATTTTATCGAGGGTTAATTAAAAAAAATCTCAAACTTTGCTCAATTTTATAATTATAACCCGAACTTTAAAAAGTAAAAACTAAATGTTTAAACTTTCAAATTTTTTCAATTCTAACCTGACGTTAGTATCTCCGTTAAATTTGTTGACGTAACTTACTACTATTATAAAAAAATTAACTAATATAGTACACGTCAGTCAAAATTAATACAACTAATGAAGATTAATGAAATAACATTGTTGGTAAAAAATGACGCAATTTAATCTTTAAATTAGTTTACACCATAATTTTAAAAACCGGACCGGACCGGACCGACCGGTTCGGCCGGTGACCGGTAAGCTATCCTGTCCGGTTTATTCTTAAAAATCGGTTTTCAATTGAACCAGTGAAAACCGGTCAAAACTGGTCAATTGACCAGTCGAATCGGTCCGGTTCAACCATTCCATCCACTAGTTTAATAAATTTTTATTTTTTTAAATATTATTTGGTATATTTTTGTATATTTTAATATTTTTAATATTATATATAATTAAATATAATTATTGCATAATTATGACATGAACCGGTCGAACCGGTGACCAATAAAGTCTCCGGTTCGATATCCAATCTGAATTTTAAAACACAGGTTTACACAATCTCGACATCCTCACCCTTCATTTTTAGTTTGTCTTTCATTTTCAAATTTTTCTCCTAACATCTTCATACATCGTTTTTAGTCTCACAAGCTGAAAAATAAAGGTTGCAAGTGTTGAGATAACAAATTAAAAATGAATGACACAAACTAAATAGGAAGGGTAAGTGTGTCGGAACTGCTTAAACTGATTTATAGATAAAATTACGTAATTTTTTATAAAGATAATGTTTTAGTTATGTGATTAAACGACGTTGATTCATTAATTTTTATTAATTATGTTAATTTTAGTTGACACATATTATTAATTATAATTTTTAGAACACGTAGCAAGTTATGACAGATTATATCAACTATTTTGAATTCAATAGTCATGTCAGTTAGCCACTTTGTATCCTTTTTTTCCTAACTAATCAGTTAACTAACCAACTACTCCTTAAAATTTTCACGAGAACTTGCTGTATATTGTTTAATATACGGATGAAATTAATTGGCATAGAATTGGAACATCATTTTTGGGACAGAGGATTTCATGTGAATCTGCTTCTTGTTTTACTTTTTAATAATTAAATTAAAATCAAAATTTGAAAAATTAAATAAAAAATTAAATTGGTGAGACAAAAGATTTAAGATTCAACCGTTATTAAAATATCATAAAATTTGTATACAGTAAATATTGAATAAAATTAAAAAATTACCTTATTCATCGAAAAAGTTTAATCTTTAAATTAGTTTACACCATAATTTTAAAAATCGGACCGAACTGGCTGGTTCGGCTGGTGACCGGTAAGCTATCCTGTCCGGTTTACTCTTAAAAACCGATTTTCAATTGAACCAGTGAGAACCGGTCAAAACTGGTCAATTGACCGGTCGAACCGGTCCGATTCAACCATTCCTGTAACACCCCATGTTAGGGGTTAGAAAATTTAGGAATGTACCGTACATCATATGCTTTGCATAATTGAGTATTCGCTAATATATGCATATGAATTTTGACTTATACAAATAATTGTACA
>JANITX010000005.1:441165-451748 GCA_027564395.1 Erythroxylum ulei
AACAATAAAAATTATTAAATTAAACTAAAAATTTAGAAAACTGAAATAAAAACTAAACCATTTCGATTTTTCAATGATGAATTTATTTTGTCTTAAAAGTCAAATCAAACTTGGTGTTTTTGGTTTACTTGCTTCGTTTCCCATTCACTTTCGTTTAAATTATCACATAAATATTTCTTCTTCTCTTGTACGACAAGAGTCTTTTTAGGTAGAAATTAAAGGTGTTTAAAAGCCGGACCGAAATTTAAATTGATAAAATAAAAATTTAAAATTTAAAAAATTTAATTAGTATTAGATTATCTAAAGATTAAATTAAATTGAATAATTTAATATATAATTTAAAGAGATTGTCGAATTTAAAGTTTAATTTAAAAGGTTGTTATATGATAATTAATTAATTAATTTTAATTTATTATTTTACAAAAATTAATAAATTGATTGATTTTTATTATTAACTTAAATCAAACTGAAAAATTAAATATCAAACAAAAAAATTAAACGAAATTTAACATTTAAATCAATCCAATCAATTAAAATTTTTAATTATTTAGCAAAACGAGGTGTGTGGATCGTGATTATAAAATTCATTGGGTTCATCTTGTCAACGTGAAAGGGCCATCTTGTCGGTGATTAGGCCTACCTAGTGTACCAATTACGGCCTAGTTTGTCTTGGATTTGTAATGTGTCTTCCGGCCATAGTTGGGCCACTTCACTTGCTTTCATCAACAATTTCACCCATTTCTTGAAAGTTAAATCAAGTCTTTGTCAAATGAAATGCAAGCTTGACGAGCCCAATGCAATAATTACGAGTATATTTAGAAGTGCAATGGCATGAAAGTCTTTTGTGTGATAAGATGAGCTTAACATTTTTAATCAAGTAGGTATCAAAAACTGAAGTATGTTTATGGGAAGTAATGTTTTTAAGAAGATATAAAATGTATGTTAATGTTTTGAAAAATGAAGACAGTGGGGCACTAAGATTTTGACTTGTGAACTAGGCCATTAATGGCTTGGTGTCTACCAATTTCAAAGGGAGTGGTTGCAACAAATAAATTCAAGAGTGACAGGTGAAAGGGGTTTTTAGTTTTGGAAACTTTGGAGGGTATGGACCAAGTTGCTCTATAGCACCAACAATTTAATAGGGTTAAGAGATTTTCTTTCTTTTATTACATTTTGTGAACATTTAAGAGCTTGTTTTTGGTTGCAACAATTGAAACTCTACGCATTAAATTTACGTTGAAGCTGCTCGAACTTGATCTAAAAATTAGGGTTAAATTTAGGCAGTTGATATCATTCGAGTCACTTGGGAGAGTTTTTTTTCTCCTCAATTGAACCCTTTTTCAATTTTCATTTTTGTCAAGTCTTTGTTTGACAAAATGCCCTACAACATCAACAAATTAATGGGGTTAAGAGATTTTTTTTCTTTTGTTACATTTTGTGAATATTCAAGAGTTTGTTTTCGTTTGGACCGATTAGAAGTCAACATATTAAATTTAAGTTGATTGACAATTTCAATTTGATTAGGTTGAATTAATTTAAATAAAATAACATTCAAGAGCTTGTTTTCGGTTAGACCAATTGGAAGTTAATGTATTAAATTTAAGTTGATTGCTAATTTCAATTTAATTCAATTGAATTAATTTAAATAAACTGACGTCATTTATTTAATGGTTAGAGAATTAACTAACTAAAATGACATTATGATATTCGATCTAATCAAAATTCAAGGTGCTCAAACTTAATCTTAAAACTAGGGTTAAATTCAAGCAGTTGATATCATTCTAGTCACTTCGGATAGTTTTTTTTCCTTAGTTGAACCCCTTTTCAATTTTCATATTTGTCAACTCTTTGTTTGACAAAATGTCCTAGAGCATCAACAATTTGATAGGGTTAAGAGATCTTCTTTCTTTTGTTACATTTTATGAACATTCAATAGCTTGTTTTCAGTTGGACCAATTGGAAGTCAATGTATTAAATTTAAGTTGATTGACAATTTCAATTTGATTCCGTTGAATTAATTTAGATAGAATGACGTTCAAGAGCTTATTTTCAGTTGGACCAATTGGAAGCAACATATTTTGAATTAATTTAAATAAAATGACGTTATTTTATGACGTTATTTTATTTAATTGTTGAAGAATTAACTAACTAAAATGCATTTTGATATTTGATCCATTTAAAATTTAAGCTGCCCGAGCTTGATCTAAAAATTAGGGTTAAATTCAGGTAGTTGATATCATTTAAGTCACTCGGGAAACTTTTTTTTTCTCAATTGAACTCTTTTTCAATTTTCATTTTTGTCAACTCTTTGTTTGACAAAATATAAGAATAAAATTCTTTCCCGAGTCAAAATAATACTTCAAACATGTCATTACAGAAAGTTCAAGGTTCTTAAGCATATTTAAACATTAAAACTCTTAGTTTTGAATTTGATTAAATTTATATTGTATTAAAAATTTAAATAATTACTAGGATTGAATCATTCCTTCAACTTTGTTGTACATCATTAATGTCAAATTGTTATAGATCTTGAATTTTGACCATAGAGTGTTAGTCTAGTGAAAATAGGTTAAAAAGTTCAAAGGAAATGATCAGTCTTGTGACTTGTGAGTCAACAGTTAATGATAACAAACTTGAGTTTTGATTATTTACATTTTCATTGATTAGGAAACACACACTCAATATGTTAAAAGAAGAATGCAAATCCTTATGTCACTTAGATCCAAAATTCTAGCTTTCCAATATAATAAAAGATTAGAGTAAATGATTCTTAAGAACATTTCAAAAAAGAAAGTTAAAACTATGGTTTAAACTCAAACAAATAAAAAAAATTATCGAGGATAATATTATAATTAACAGTTAAATAAATTGTGGTATGTTGTTATTTAATATTTTTTTCATTTTAATTCTTATATTCTGACAATTATTAGTTATTTCTTATGATATTATTTAATTATTTTTTATCATTAATTTTCTATTTATTTATCAATTCAAAATGATATAATATTAAAATTTTTAAATTTTAATTCAACATTATTATTAACTATAAATAAACAAAAATTAATACAAACCAGCAAAAGAAGTTATGTAATAATTAAACAATATCGGATGAATTAACTCTATAATTAATTAGATAAATTATGGAAATAATAGTAATTAGGTTTAATTGGTAATTTTTTGGGATATCCCTCTTATAAATACTAGAACATAAAAAGAAAAAGAAAAAGGAAAGGTGGAATCCTGGAGTTCTAGGATCGTTTCCTCTTTTATCATTCCTGAAAATCTTGGATTCCTGAAGGTGAAGGTGTGATTGCGCTTGCCAGCCTCATTCCTCCATTCTCATGACAGCTTTGTGATGCGTAGTTTCCAAGGGAAAGGAAAAGGAAATAACACAAACACAGAGCCGTAATGTTCCCCAGTCAAAGGAACACCATAACCGATTGCTTTACTAATTCACACGCCAAACGCTAACTTCCTAGGGTTCCTACAGCAGACTTACCCTAATTCACACGCCAAACCCTAACTTCCTAGAGTTCCTAGATACAAAGAAATGTTAAAGTAAAACAACAGGTTTTGCTGTTTCGGTTGACCACGAGATATTTCATAAGGATTCCAATTATAAGAAAGTATCTTTAAGTCATCTTAAACTAATCCTTACTTAAATCAAGCGAAATCTTTGTGGGAGGTAAAATTCTGACATCAAATTTTAAATAGTTATATACACTTAAGCAATTCGAAATTACCACCTTACTTAAACTAAAAAAATCCTTCACCAATTCACCTGCACTCTAAGTTCAGTTACGGTGTTTTTATAAAGCGAGGAGCGGATTAGTCTATATTGTAAACAGAATCAAGAAAGAAAGGGGTTTAGGGTCCTGACAGTTGCACCTAAAAAGCAACGCTGATAAGAAGAGGATCAATTCTTGTCTGCCTTTGTTCCCTCTTCTTCTTGCTCTGTTTCATTTACTCATCCTACCCTCCTTTCTCATGGCTCCATCATTTCTTATTATTGCTTTTTGACCAAAACCCGTATCTATTTTCTTCTTTGTTAGTTTACGTTGGATTCTTGATATCTACTGTTGTTTGTACTTACTTCGTCTTCACAGACCACACAGTACGAGGTATACTGATCAACAGTCACTCCTACAAAGTTCAAATAACATTGAAATTTGAAAAAGGGTAACATAGAACAGGCCATTAAAACAAAAAAATGATGTTATATATAAAGATTAGACACCCTAATTTACTATTTTTTTACTTTATTTTATTAAATCTTACGTAAAATTTACATAAATATATAAATCAGATTAACTGAAACAGGATTAGAATAATTTGATAAGAAGATAATGTTTCAACTCATTATATATATTGGTAAAGGTGGAAATGACATATACTTAGAGTCTACTCACTCTATTTTATCTTATTTTATTTTTTATAAGGTGACACTCATAAAGACTAAAAAGAGACAATATAAGAATTTTTTTTCACTTATAACATAAAAATAATAAAATAAAATTAAATACTTAAAAAGAGATGTTAGGAATTTGCAAGTGAATTTGTCCAATATAAAAAAGGATATAAAATAAAATAAATTATTTATAAAATATGGCTCATAATTTATTATCTTAAATTTAAGATAAAAATACGAATAATAATAATAATAATAACTCTTTTGGAAATTTCTCTGGTCAAAACTTACAAGGAAAGCATAACAGGTTGCTTTGTCTTTATAGTCAAACACTTTGGAGATATGGTATAAATTTCCAAGAACAAGTCTCTCATCAAATATTCAATCTTTTCTTTATCTTCTCTTTCCCATCTTTTGATTCATCAATAAATACTCCACACAATCTTCACAACTTCCCTCTTCTCTCTTATCTCATCACTACCCCTTCCATCTCCACCTTCATCTTCATCTTCATTCTTCGTCAGAAGCTCTCTTACATCTACAGTACTAGGTCATATTCAGATATATAAAATGTCACGTAGAGCAAGTAAGAGAGTGAGTTTCAGTCCTGAGGTCAACGACAATAAAACATCAATCTTCCTCAAGCATGGGGTTGGAAGCATATTAGGAGGAAACAAGAGAAGGGTCGCCGGAATTTTCAGCTTCAGACTGCCAAAAAGCTCCAGGTTATCACCGGCGAGGGTACTGAGACACCTTGGAGCTAAGGTGGTGAGAGTTTTACGTTTTGCCTCCACCAAGAGGAAGACATCATCAGGTAAAGTGTCCTCCTCAGCGTGTTTGGCTAGATCAAGATCACTTGCTGATACATTTGATTCACAGAGAGCTGAAGCCATAGAAGATTGCATCGAGTTCTTGAACTCGTCGTCTTCTTTGTCTAGGTCAAATTCAGTTTCTGCATAATGCATATTGATATCTATATATATATTACACAAATGTTTGTACATGAAAAAGAATGGGAACTTGATGATATGATTAGTTGATTAATTAGTGTTCCTAAGCTTCTCCTATGGTGGAATTCTCAAACTTACATTTAATCTTTGCTTTTATGTATAAGTTTTAAATTATATCGCATGATTTTGATGATTCCGAATGATGCCAACACAATTTCGAATAATATTCATATAATTACGAAAAATTATGATATATCGATTTAGCAAAGTTTCAAATCTGAAATCCAATATGGTCAATGTTTTTCATCTTTTAAGGTAATCAGGATACAGTACCATGACAATGCTTTTAAAAAGACAAGGGACCTACTGACTCTTTTTTAAACCATTCACCTAAATCAAGCTTCTGTGTCCCATGGAGTAGGCATTGCTTCTTTTTTTCTTTCTTTCTTTTTCAATTTGATTGATGTTAGTACTACTGTCTCTTGAGAATTCTCAATTGGCTTTCATGAAATTAAATGCAATGAGGTTATGAACATGAAGATTTTGGAAAGGGTATATGTTTTCTCATTGTTTTTTAATTAGTTTTGAAAAGAAAAAAAGGAGAATATTCAAAACATTTAAGGAATTCGTTATCCTTCTTACAAAAGAATATTCATTAATTTCATTCTTTCTTTTATTTTAATTTTCAGATTTTAAAAGTTGGGTAAAAGCCACAATTATCTATTATAGTTAAGTAACTCTTAAAAATCTTTAGTTTCTAAAATTCTAAAAAAAACTCTTTGTCTTAGATTTCGGTTAAAAAATAACGATAAAATATATATAATATAAATATTAAATGTGGACTAATCAAATATCAGTAACATGTTAACTCATCTTAGCTTTTAAATTGGGCTCAAACTAATTAAAACTCTACTTAAATTAATTATTTAAAATAATTATGATAAATTATTAATTTGAGTCGTTTAGTTAGAGTTTAATAGTTGAGTTGAATAGTCATGTAACCATCATTTGATCAGTCTAAGTGTAATGTTTGTATTGCATGTATATTATTGTTATTTTTTAATCGAAGTATAAGAGAGAATTCTTTTGAAAAATTAAAAATTATAAGAATATGATTTAAAAAATTAATGAATTTTTCAAATATTTTTAAAAAATTCAGAAATTTTGTATGTCTTTTACCTTAAAGACTATTACTTTCCTCTAGTGATATTATTTAACTAGCATACAACCTCTTCCGCCATATTTCATTAATTTTTCTTCTATATATAAATTTAAAATAACATCATATTAGAACTTCAGAATTTTAATATTACATAATTTTAGATAAAATAGATAAAAATAAATAAGGATTTTTAAAACTCAATGATTGAAATAAAAAGAAAAGTACAAACTCTAGGAGATTCAAATGTATTTAATCCAAAAAAATTACTTATTACCCTAATTAGTTGTATTACATGTTGGAGACAACATCAATCCTACATTACAGCTAAGGGAGGCAGACAACTCCATGCATAGACCATCCTTACAGTGTCGAGCCTATCCAACACTCGAGGAGGTCGAGTCACCATCATTCATGGCCATAAAGGGTCACTCATTTTTAGCTTTATTGAAATGTTAACATTAACATTGCAACTTTCTTTCATAAGTTTGTCCAAGAAACACAATGATAACACGTGCACGAGTTTGAATGATTCAAAACTTTGTCTGACAAATATGTTTTACATCTTTCACCATCCTCAATAATAATGGAGAGATAAGTATGAGGTACCTCCTTCAAGATGATTTGTCTCAAATGGAACTTATTACTAATGATAGGGAAATGAAGAGAAAAGCTAAACATAGTGATGATAATTTTATCTCCAAGAGCGCATATTCAAGGAAAGCCTTTCAAGTTGTCAGATGCTATTACCAGAACATGCTCCTTTTTTTTGTTTCAAGGGCTCTCTTGTAAGGAGGAGCACTTGAGGGTTGTACAGGATCCAAGCTCTGGCGTGTGCTATCAGCAGCTTTAGGCATTGGATATGATCGGTCGGAGTCGTAGCAGCCATGGTCCCTGCGGGCTGGAAATCGGATGTATACCTTATTTGCTCCTTCCAACCACTCACTAGTGCAATCTGTCATGACACAAATGGTGTAAAAGGAAAGAGAAACACTAAAAATTGACCAATCTAAAACAAGGGGTCCGCAGAACAGGCTCTCAGAAGAACAATCAACTCAACCACAATCGTGAAATCCTTTTCAAGTTTTGCCCACAATGGAACAGGACTGAAAACAACTGGCTCTAGCAGGACAAAATTCAAAGCAAGGGAAAAAAAGTTCTATAATGTTCAAGAAAAGGAAATCCCTTCTTTTCTTTATATATATATATATATACGATTTCAATATTCAACAGTGCACAATGATCACTTTCTTAGGGAATGCATTAAAAGTTCGGTTACCAATCATTATAGTTTATCAGGACATGAATGCAAAAGACACTAGAGGAGTTACAGATTTTGCCATTTATGGTCATAGAATGTCCTATTGCTGGGACTAAATAAGATCCACGATGGTATAGGTGCCAATGGCTGCAAAAAGTCAAAAGGGTCTTCATAGTATCCCTCGAGAAAAGATAAACAATGATTTCGGCAAAAGGGTTCAAATATGGTCTGATTGAAAACATCCTAAGCATTGTTCTAGTGAGCTAACAAGTTTCCACACGTGCATTTACATGCATGAGCAAACACCAACATGAAAAAGAAAGAAAGGCATGTTAATATCCCATGTCTCGTGTCAAATGTAGACCTGTTTGATTCATTGTCGGATTTTTAATAAGTAATTTCGGAGGCTGCTCCTGGCATTGTTGAGATTAAAACAGAGTATAAAAGATATAATTACAGAAAGGTAGCACTTATCGAAGCTAGAACTAGCTGCAACTGTAATAAATCAAACAGAAAACTTTCATTTTCTCACTTTTAGGTTGCTTCATGATCCACAAAATGGCATAACTTACCACCATAGTTTTAGCACTTCTCCAATCCTTTACCAAATGTCTTAATAAAGGGAACACAAGTTCCAATTATACATTAATGTTAGTAGAAAACTGAAGTAATAAGTCACAGTTCACCAAATCTCACGAACACCAAAAGCAGGGATATAAAACAAGCATCCTATTTAGCTGTCAGTATAGAAGAGTTGTATCTTTCCCACGAAGTATTCTTGCAATAAATTTCCACCTTCTCTAAGTCTAACAATTGTTAGACCCTGCAGAAATAGCAACTCAGCAACTCCAACTCAGTAAGATTCATAACGTTTCAAGAAACAAGGATCAGCCAGTAATGCAGAACATTACATGTGCATCACATTCAAAGATATTATTCCATGTCTGAAGCTTACTGCGAGCACAAGCTGGGACTGAACAAATTCATCCATATCATGAAGACCAGTGCCTGCAAATAAACAAAGCAAGCCTAAGAAAAAGAATTAAACTTTATTCCATTGAACATTAATTCATTCAACATTAGATAAACAATAGAGCATAAAGTTAAGATCACTAAAGAAGTTTTACTGTCTGGGGCAACCATCACAAACAACTACGTCAAGCCTTGCAACCATCAAAATGTCTAATAACCTGTCTAAGGAGTGCCAAGATGAGAAATGAATAGCAATAGTTATTGCACAGAAATAATAACTATTGTCATTTCAGTATATAGATCTCCCAGGAGGAAATGAACAAATAGAATAAAGAAGGAGCGCTCAATGGATTGGATTATCGTTTACCCCTTCTGGAAGTTCATATGTCATAATTAACTTCCTTTTGCATTACCCTATTGGAAAATTCAATTCATTGCATATAACACAATTAATGAATGAATACCTAAGCAGCAACAACTGCAGACATATTACCCTTGCATGTTTAAGAAATCATCAGGTCCTTCAAACTTTGCTCAGTCAGTTACCAGGTTCTAAAGCAGCAACTTTTTTACACAAGTCAATCAGAAAATGTCTATTAGAAAGTTGTGTTAAACAACAATCTTACCACTTCAGCAGCCCAGGCATTACTAATATTCCCTTGGACTTGATAAAATAACAAATACTCTTTCTCGTAAACCTCTCTGTTTTCTTTATTTGCTCTTGTTGTTTACAACAGAATACAAACCTATTTATAAGCTACTTTTGACTCTTGAAATTCGTACAATATTTAAAACCAGAAAAACTAAACAACTCAAAAACAGAATACTAAATATCACCATAGATTTTGACCTTTGATTATTGAAACCATCGTAACTCTTTTGACCCTTGAACTTCACATTTAAGTTTATTCAACAATTTGACGCAAAAGCAAGGCAACCAAAAACTCTTTAAGTTGTCGAAAGTAGGCGATTTAGAATAAATTGCTTCAAACGATGAGATGTTGTGAAGAACAGAAGTTGGGATCTTGTTGATTAAATAGACAGCATGCAGCACACATTCCCCCAGAAATGGATAGGTAAGTTGGCCTGAAATCGTAGTGCTCTGGCCACATTCAAAATATGTTGATATTTTCGTTCGACAATGTTATTTTGCTGAGGGGTTTTAACGCAAGAAGTTTGATGAACAATGTCATGTGAGTCGAAGAAAACTGGAGCATTGAACTCCTGGCCATTATCGCTTCTAACACATTCTACAGTACAATGGAATTGAGTGAAGACATAGGAAATAAAATTCTGCATAATGGTTCTAGCTTCAGATTTAGTCATCGACTAAAATCATCGACAATAGTGAGAAAATACCTATGCCCCTTAAAGGTAGGAGCATAATTATCACCCCAAATGTCAATATGAATGAGATCAAAAATTGCATTGCTCACAGAAGTGCTGATAGGAAAGGGTAAACGTCTCTGTTTGAACTTATGACAAATATCACAAGGGTCAATGTGAGAAACAGAAGGAACGATCATTTTGAGTCTAGGAAATGAAAGATGGCCAAGCCTATTATGCCAAAGTAATGAGGTATCCTTATTATATGTAACAGAACTAGCAATAACAGCAGAAGAAGCAGGCAAAATGGTATTGGATTTCAGCTTGTATAAGCCTGGGGAATGCTCAGCAACCCCAATCATCTTCCATAGCTGGATGCTCTGGATTATGCAATGAGAAGAAGAAACAATTATGCAGCAAGAAATATCATGAACCAATTTACTGATAGATAAAAGATTAAAAGTAAAGTCTGGCACATATAAAACATTCAGAAGTCGTAAAGAGTCA
>JANITX010000005.1:451848-472113 GCA_027564395.1 Erythroxylum ulei
ATAATAATAATAATAATAATAAAACATAATAAAAATAATAGTAAAAAGTAGTGGCCAAAAACAGAGACCACTTGTCCCTGTCCTCCCTTTTTGAGAAGGACAAAAATTTATATCTCTGTCTCCGGGAGACAGGGAGGGGGACGCAAAGATAAAAAACAAACACCCCTAAAGACAGGATTTTTCTATATTGTTCGTTACGAAGATACTATCTAAACGCTACGTTAGAAACCAGCTCGTCGTATCGTTGACAAGACAAGACAAGATATGCCTTTGTCCAGTAAAACGTGGATCTAAACTTGGAATCCGGCGATAGAAATCGTTGGACTGAAGCGGGGGATGAGAGGAGCACAATCAAACAGCATCTAGAGAAACATCCAAACTCTGTCAAATTAAGCTTCCCTCGTGGTGCTCCATATGCACTAAATGTTTATAAGTCGTTTAGGGACTGGGAGGGTTGTATGCGTGCATGACAGAGAGCTTACTAAGTGGTCCAGTCCAGGCCTTAAGCTGAGCCTCACTCTTGCCATCTAGTGGCAACGTGGGTACACAATTTGGATGGCAACTCATGGAAATGTTTCTTTAGGACTTTAGTGGTTCGAAACAAACGTAAAAACACACACTTGAAATGCATCCTAAACTTTCTTTTAATTCAAAGTCAAGTTGATGTGATAAAAAGATGGCTTATCTTAATTTTACGCCTATAGTGGTCTGTTCTATAGATTCTTTGGACTTTGCTTTGTTCAAGTGTGTTGGTTTTGTGTTGGTGTTTCATCTGTACAAGGTCGTGTTGAGCTTGTAGACTCTTTGTATATCGATTTTATTCAAGAAAGACGAATCTAGTTTTAGGATTGCCTGTGACCATTCTGATTCCAATTCGATACAACACAAGTGAATGTGTCTATTGACCTATATTAAAATTTCATATAATTCATATATTTTTAGAAAAACATATTCGTGTGGTCAAACCTTCTATTCCAACTTTACAATAATTTATAGAAAAATGCATAAAGTAACAGACAGCTTTAGACTGGTAATTTTCAATGTTTCTTCACAACCAAACATCCCACTTCAATTGCAAACACAACAGTGCAGGAACATACAGTTCCGAGTTATACATACATGCATGAGAAATTAAACACTTCAACATTATCCTCAAAGAGAAGAAAAAAAAGGGGAAAAAAGAAACATGTCTATAAAATCAGGTACGCCACGAAAGGTTCATATTGCTAGACCTGCGAGAAACAAATTGAGACAAAATATTAACACCCCTTCTTGTGTAGAACTTGATAAGTGACAGCAAAATGAACATGAAAAAGTGACATATCTAAACCTGTATACCATTTTTTTTCTCTATATATATATGAATATGTATGTATCTATCAGTATAATTTTCTGAAGCGCGATTTCTAGCGGATCAACAATGGCCATGGATGCTCACTGAAAGTGAAAGGAAGGCAAGCTTCAGCTTCCTCCCATTCACCAGAAGCAGAACTCGTATGCAAACTCGTTAATGTTACACAGTGAAGAAAAAGTTGAAAGGTCTGGTGTCAAATTTGGGCCACTTTGACATCAGGAATTATAGGTCCCATGGGAGTTATAAAAAATGTGGCTGACGCTTGACACATGCCCAATGATTGGATATGTTTAATAAAGCATGATAGTGGGTATGGCAATTTGTGCAGGTTCATCGGACATAACACATGCTTTAATGATTTGTTGTGTATATTAAGCAGATGCTTAATACATGAAGATTTGCTAAACTTTACATTACATATAGAGTGTCTTAATGTTGGAAAAGAAAAAGCACGGAGTGCTCGTTTGGGGTACTGATAACCAGAGATTTACTGATGTAACAGTTCTGGAAAAACCTAAGTTTATAATGATAAGATCAAACTTGGTAGTCTAAGATAACTAGTACCTTGACGAGTTCGAAGCAAGGAGACAGACTCAGATGTTTCCTCATTGATGGCTTGATTTTCCACAGATCCAGGCTTGTTTTGGTTGTCAACTTCAAAGAGTTTGCCTTGAAGGTCAGGATGGATTTTTCTCTTCAACATTTTCCTCATCAACTAAACATCAGAATGTATTGAAAATTAATTAATTAGCAAGATATGGCATTGCCACTGACCAGCAAGAAGTTCTTGCTGGTATCTAGGACTAGGAGGATTAAATGAAGAGAAGTTTCAGAAAAATCTATTATAAGTCGGTATTTAAGCATACCCTCGGGCCTCAGGGTACAACTACTCACCTGATTTATTCTTTTCTTGGGACTCAAGTCCTCTCGAACGTGAGGCAACACCTTCTTGGCAAAGGAGAGGCCATTCTTTGCTCGATCAACAGGCTTTTTACCTGGATTGAGCTCAGTTTCAATGAACTCTGGCTTCTTCTTGATCATTTCAGAATCTGCTTGAAATAGTTCTGCTAGTGTTATTCTTTCTCCTTTCTTTCTCCTTTGATCAATCTCATAGTAAGCCGAGTTGAGTCTCGAGTTTGCAAAAGAGTTATGTCCAACATCGTCATATTTGTTCTCAAATGTTGTGAAAATCAAAGGTTTCAGCTCTTCATCTTCAACAGTATCGTTGTCACCATCAACATGCACATTGAGTTGGCCTTTTCCATCTTTCGGTTCTTCGTTTTCTTCTTCCTCTTCTTCAACATCTTCTTCCTCGTCACTTTCCAGAGTAAAATATTCCTTCTGACGAGTGGTGATATTTTTCAGAGGATCGAAACCTAATGTTGCAATTGTTAGAATGCCTTCTTTCCAACCCTCAAGCACGTCAACCAGTGCCACTTGCTTCAGCAATGCTTGCTTCTCAGCACCACTGGTAACGAATTCAGCTTTCTTCACACTTTGAGCTAACCCTTCTGTAGCAAATTCATAAACCTTTGATTTATCTTTTCAACACTCGAGTAAATGTACATAAAAACAAGGATTTACAGTTCCTAAAGTCAAATTACAGATAGAAAAGATTGTTACATAAACAACAATAGTTTGTCCTTAACCTTCGTTAATACTAACCTTTGATGGAACCATTATGGAACCTCCTCTGTACCCAGTTGAAGATCTGTTGCCAAGAAGTAAAATAATTAACAAAATGATGTACAGTACAAGTATGAAAGAAAGACAACCATTAAACCTCAAGTTAAAACATTGGAAGTGAGACAATATAAATTAATGTACTACTTAATTCTAACCTTCATCTTCCTCAACAAGTTCTTGGCAGAATGGAATATTGATACAAAGAGAAGGGTCAAAGCTATTAAAATGAGAAAAATTGCTAATGCAGAAGGGACTGTAGGGCCAGGTACTGATGGAGGTCTTAGGAGATGACAGATGTTCAAAGAATAGTGGGGCCTGGAAATATATAGGCATGGCATGTGTGAGGATCCACAGTGTTGGGTCTCTCTGGCATGATCGATTTGTCGAAATTCCTGAATATGATATCTGCACTAAAATTGTAATCTTACTCACTGGTGTTACATGCTAGCTATATAGAGATTGGAGAGCAGCTTAATTCTTTACCCAAACACTACGCAATCTCTTTGTAAGGATTCGTAGTTTCGACATAGCTTGTTAGCACTCCTCCGACATAGCTTGTTAGCACTCCTCCTAGTGATTAGCATGCTAGTGTTGATCAGCCTGCTAGTACTAGTATTAGTAAACAACCCACTAAGCCATCCAAACCTACATCCGTAGGGGGGTAAGATGGGGAAGGGAACAAATACAAATGCCACATAAGCTGGTGGTTAGGAGTTAGTTACAGAGAGATATTAAGAATGGGAAGGTACAGAGGATATATAGGATTCGGTATGGAGAGGGAGATATTAGGATTCATATTCTGGAAATATAGATATTGTATTAGCCTGGAAGCAATCTTCCAGGAGGTATACTGCTGTTGTACCCTACTTTTATGTAAATAAATACAATCTCTGTTGATAGTTCTATCAATTGGTGCTTTCATTGAGAGACCAAGTTAGTAGAGATTGTACGTAAACTAGAATGGAGGCTAGAGTATTTGCAGTGGAGGCGTCTCTCCGGAGGCAAGAATTATCCCTCTCAGCTCAAGAGGAGATGGTTAAATAACATGACACTACCATGAAAGATCTTCGGTCACAGCTCAGCTCTTTGATGGCCAGTGTCAAATCTCAAAATTTGCTCCAGTCAGAGCTAAGAGATGGTTTCCAGTCCTTGATGGCCAGATACCTGCAAAAACAGAGCATGAGAGAGGAGGGAGAAGAACCACCAGCATTTATCCACCATGCGTCCTCTTTTGTTGGTGGCGACAGACCCGCACATCATTCTTCGGATTCCGCTGGCAATGACAGAACCGCCAGTGGATCGCAAGGAACTAAGCACCATGCCAATGGTCCGCAAGGTTTTGGGCAACACCAATAGGGTGATCACATGTCATCGGTTGTGACAAAACGTGCATGGGAGGAATATCGAAACGCAGCACGTAAGATCGACCTCCCAACTTTCCACAGGGATGACCCATTTGCATGGGTCGCGAGAGTTGAATCCTACTTTATGATTCATGAAATCCCTTCAGAGCTTCGTCTACCCATGGTTCAGATTTGTATGGAGAGACGTTATACTGGTTCAAGACTTTACATGAGTTGGACCCGTGTATGACTTGGGAAAGATTCAAGCGATCGTTGCTTGACCGTTATGGGGGTAAGGACGAGGGTGATCTAATAGAACAGTTGAAGTCGATCTCTCAGCAAAGCTCGGTGGCTGAATATGTTGATGAATTTGAGAGAGTTGCGTCGCAGATTGGTCATTTTTCAAAAGAATGGTATATGAGTTGTTTTTTAGGTGGCTTATGTAAAGAAGTGAAGAATAGAGTTCGAACCCATGACCCCCTTACTAGAATTCGACTAATTTCTATAGCAAGGAAGGTGGAGAGGGAGTTAGTAGGAAAAGGTGTGATACGGCCAGGAGAAGGAAAAATAAGACCCGGAAGTTTTCATTCAAATTTTGGGTCACGACTAGGTAATAATATCACTCACCATCCAGCTCAACCATACCATGCTACTGGTAATACCAAGGATGAAGCAAAAGAGTTACCCAACAAAAACTGACACACCACTACTGAAGGTCACCGACCAAGGGACTTGAAATAGAAGGGAACGAGGAACCTGACCTACGAACAATTGATGGAGAGAAGAGCTAAGGGATTGTGTTTTAAGTGTGGGCGGACTTTAGACCCACTCCACCGATGTCTAGACAAAGAATATAGGTTAATTATATGGGAAGGTGATGAAGTGGACGTGGGAGAAAGGCACGAAGCACCAGTGGTAGAGGATCAGCAAGAAGATTGGGAGTTAGTGTGCAATTCTATGGAGTTCATGGAATTAGGAAGTGATCAATCTTCACCTACGAAGTCCATGGTTTTAATAGGTAAGCTACAAGGAATACCTATTGTCATTTTGGTGGATAGTGGGGCTAGTCATAACTTTGTGTCCAGAAGGTTGGTTCAGAACATGGGTATTGCCATCACTTCAACCAGAACTTTCGGTGTGAGGTTGGGGGATGGACATCAATCTTTTTCACGAGGTGCTTGCAAGGAGATTAAACCTGAGTTGAATGGAGAAGAGTTTATTATGAATGCATATGTATTTGACACAGGGGGGCCAGATCTAATCTTCGGTGTTGCTTGGCTAAAAACACTAGGGGTGGTGAGAGTTAATTGAAAGAGAATGTACATGTCATTTGATCGGAAGGGAATAGAGATTACTCTGCAGGGAATCAATATGCATACTTCTTCTCCCCATGCACTACAACAAATTTGGAAGCATCAAGAGTTGGAAGTTGAAGGATTGTTGTGGTCTTTAAGGATCGGAAGAACTCTATCTGATAAGATGGGAACCTTGAATGAGGGTCAAAGAGATGATTTGGGGGTTGTTTTATTCAGTGGATTGTTCGTTGGAGAGACAAACTAGCAGAAGAAGCAACTTGGGAAGATGCAAAATTCATCAAAGGGCAATTCCCTTCCATTCACCTTAAGGACAAGGTGCCTTTTGAGGAGGAGGGAATTGTTAGCACTCCTCCTAGTGATCAACATGCTAGTGCTAATAAGCCTGCTAGTACTAGTATTAGTAAACAACCCATTAATCCATCCAAACCTACATCCGTAAGGGTAAGATGGGGGAGGAAACAAATACAAATGCCATATAGGTTGGTGGTTAGGAGTTAGTTACGGAGAGAGATTGAGAATGGGAAGGTACAGAGGATATATAGGATTCGGTATAGAGAGGGAGGTATTAGGATTCATATTCTAGAAATATAGATATTATATTGGCCTGGAAGCTATCTTCCAGGAGGTATACTCCTGTTGTACCCTACTTCTATGTAAATAAATACATTCTCTATTGATAGTCCTATCATAACTGATCTGCAGGCTTCTGCTATGTGTTGTACTTCCTCATTCTATGAAGAGTAACATATGTCAAGTGGAGTTTGCACTTGCCATCTTTTTCGCTTCTCCATGTGAGAGTTCAGCCCCTGTAGATATCTGGATAATGGACATGTTTGGATATCCGCTGATCATTCAATTTTTAGCTGATTAACAAAAAATGAGCTGTTTGACTTCATCAATCATCTATTTGTTGTGATTGCCAATCAGGCCAATGTCTAGTGGGGAGCATTCATTACACTAACTTTTTCTCGTCATTTGGCTTTTTTTGTATTTACCATGAAGAGTCTGTTGAATTAACTTGTCTTGAGCAGCCTGCTGTAATGAAATTAGTGGAGAAGCTAGCAATGACAGTGAAAGTGAAGAAAAAGAAGAAGCTGAAGGGAAAACTGAAGGTTAGTAGCAAATGGAAATTGAAGATGATGATTTTAAGCATAATTCAACAATGTATGGATCAAAATAATAAAGATACAAGTCAGATGAATGAAGCACAAGGTAAAGGAGAATGGAAAATGAAAGAAGGAGATGATCGGATGCACAACAAAAGTTGAGAAATAAATTCAGTTACTTAAAGGAAGAAGTAACCAGGAAGGAAGTAACCAGAATCGCAGAAGGAAGTAACCAGCAGGAAGCTGAAGCAAATTTCAAGAGATTTAATTAGCAAAATCAAGTTTAGTGCTAATCAAATGCATGAAGCTGAAGAACATCAACTGACAATCAGATTTGTATGTCAGTCTTTTGAAGATGAAGAATCAAACTATTGCAGAAGAATTAATTGTTGCTTTTTCTGTTTTTGCAAATGTTGGTTTTAGTTTTGTTAAAGACAAATGAAGTTGCTTTTATGTTTAGCCAAATCAGGAAAGGCTGCACTAGTCTAGTTTATTCATCAGTCCAAGTCTTTACTTTTCAGTTTTTAGAATCAAAAGGTAGCAGAACATGTAAGAGCAGATATAAAGCTCCACTTTCTTCATTTTCGGTTATGATATGAGCATGTATGAAGAGTGAAAAACCACAAAAAAAACTCTCAATACAAGTTTATCATTCAAGCTTCAAATTTTCATGTTATTTCCCTTTTGATTCTCAATAGCAAGTTAGTAGTTGAATAGCAGAAGTGATAAGAAGCATTAGTTAGTGTTATTCAGTTTTTACAAAACCAGAAGCTAGTTTCGTATGAAAAAAACAGAACTTCACTGTTCTATTCGAATACCATTCCTTTCATTACACACAAAACCAAACACCTTACATACACTGATTTGTGAGTGACTTAAGTTACAATTTAGGAGGAGCATTATACAGTCAGATTACGAAACAGAGGAGGAGTTCAAGAAGTGCAGTGCAGAAGAATTCATCTTGTATTGAAGCAGGGTGAGCTGAACAGAACGTGTTCGATATTTGGCCTCAACCAACTTCAAGCTCGACAGGTTGCTAGCTGAAGGAGCTTTCTTCAATCCTTGGAGGGAGCACTTTCTAGAACCAGCTCATTCTTGTGATCATCGAGAAAAAGATTCAAACTTTTTGAATTAGAAGATAAGATTAACATACCCTTTTATCCCTCCAAGCTTTTACCATGCTTCAGATAACTAGTGCTTACATGGTGATCACAGAAAACAATGAAACTCTTCGTTACCAATAATAAAGTAGCAAGTAAAAAACAAACAAACGAAAACCCAAATCACTATAAAGAAGATAAACTATCTCCGAAACTTCGACACTATAAGTGGGAGGCAATGGACAGCTGTATGTTCTTTTCTCAGACATTTCATCCAATAGCTTCTGCACATGTCAAAAAAAGGCTTCTTCAAATCAACATTACTTTGCAATATCATGGTATGCTTTAGAGGCTAAAATCTCTTTCAGCAACTTCCATTCTATCTAACGGGAACTGTTCATAAAACTAAAAGAATTTGTATCAGATTAAACTTTTGAAATAGCTTTTGCTTTCTAAAATTTTTGTTGGGAGTTGTGAATTCTCTTGATCTCTTCCGTTGAATCCTCAAACAATAGTTTAAAATATGGTTCAGCGGGATATTTATTAGTTCTGCACTTGCATTGCAGTCAGGATTCTGTGCACCAAAAATTGAAGTATGTCTCAGAAATGATCTCAACAGGATTACGTATCATTAATAGCATTTCTATTTGCTGCATCTGGAATGGAAACATGACTTGAGATGGCAAAACATGTTCGGTCGGCCTGAAGTTAAATTGGTTAGGTTCGGATTGATCATATTTTGAGCTGAATCCAACTTGTCCTGGCTTTTAAAACAATGTCGTTTTGAGAAAACTAAATAAATTTAAAACTAAAATGACATTGTTTAGACAACCGATTTAAGACCCAAAAGTATATTTTAAACTTCAATATTTAGGATAGAATATAACTTGAATTTTAACGTTTTGAAACGCTAAAATTGAACTCTAATGTTTAGAAAAGACCTTAAATTAACGTAAAATTTGATTGGTTAATTTTTTTAATTAAATGTCATGTCAATGTTAATATTATGTTATTTTATATTTTTAAATAAAAAATAACCCTACCATTACATAATTACTTTTTAAAATTAACCAGAAAGTGAATCCCACAACAATGCGGTAAAAAGGCTAGAAAGTGAGTCCCACAACAATGTGGTAACAAGGCTACTGTTCATACATTTCAAATAGTATGTCTCACTTGTCATGTGACAATGAGAATCATAGTTATATATTTTAGAGAATAGATTTCACTTGTCATGTGATAGTGGGACCAATCTTTTATTTAAAAAATAAAAAATAATGTCAAGTTAGCATTGACGCGTGGGACAACAATGTGGACTGACCCAAATTTTTTAAAGAAATTAAAATTTCAAAATGATGTTGTTTTGTTAAAATTTGCCGGGTCTAGGTTCAGACCAGATCTAAGGCCTGAAATTTTAAAAAATTAGACCCAAGGTTTGGTTGTGATCCATTGACTTAGGGCCGGGCTAAATTGACCTTAAATTCAGAAATTTTAAAAATTGGGTTTGGCTCGTTAACCTCAAGCGAGGATAGGCTGAACTCTATTGTTATCTCTATTAACGTGACGATTAATTAATGAGAAATTAATTCCGTTAAATTTTTCATCCACTTATAATTTATTTTGATTATTTTAAAAACATTGCGGTTCAAATTAAAGGCTTCCAAATGTTAAAATTTATTCACTAAAGTTCAAAATGCATTTTTTTTGGGCCTAAATTTAAGCCAGAGTTCTAGTTAGGCCTTAAAAGGGTTGGCGACGGATCCAACATGACTAAAAAAATTTAATAAAGTTTGATCTTGATTTTAATTTGATTTGAATATCTAAGTACGAACCTTATTGAATTTAAGTCACACCTTAAAAAATAGAGATGTGATTAAATTAGAGGTCACATCTCTCTAATTTCTGTTCCTGCTTGGCTAGAAGAAAATGAGATATGAAACAAAAAAATAAAATAAAAATCCTGTCTTAAGCTATTAAGTCACATCTTTAAATTCCTTTTATTATTATTATTATTAAAAATTTATAGTTTTCAGGCTTTCCAAAAAAAAAATGTCTCTCAATTTTTCATTAAAAATAACATTGAAACATATTTGATGTGAATGTCACAAATTACCAGTTAGATATCACATAATAATCTAACTCGGTTCTTAACTAATACGAATTAATTAAATATAATTTAAATTAATAATTTAAGATTATCGTAATAAATTATTAATTTATGTCAAGTTTAAGAGTTTAATTGAATTGTTATATTAGGGTGTGCTTGTTTGGTATGTATGAAGAGAGAGAAATAAATATGGAATGAAAAATAAAGCTTAGTAAGAGGTTATGATTAGATGACTTATACTTTTATTCTTAATTTTTGGACATTGCATTCCTCTCATAATCCTCTAGATTATGAGAGGAACGATAGTTATTCCTCCGATATCTATTGTTTTTCAATATAGTAACTTGGCCATCATTATTTATTCCTATCTTTATAACCTAAAGTAATGCTTGATTTTTTCAGGTTTAGTAAGTTTGGTATTCTTTAACTAATAATGTTATTAATTAATCAATTATAATATAATTAATTAAAATATAATTCATTCATTAATTAAAATATTGTAATTAATTAATTACATTATAATTAATTAAAATATAATTTATTCATTAATTAAAATATTGTAATTAATTACATTATAATTAATTAAAATATAATTCATTAATTAATTAAAATATTGTAATTAATTAATTATATTATAATTAATTTTTATTTTTCAATAATTTTTACAAACCAACCACTATCAATGGTAATGGTAATCATTCATTTCTCTTAACCAACTATTATAATTATAACGATAATATCCATTCTCTTTATTCAATATATTCATTGTCATTCCTATTACCATTTTCTTATACGAACCACCTATCCTCTCAGCATCATTGTTCAAAACACGTATGTTTTATCACTATTTTTTAATACAAATTTAAGAGGGTGAGGCTTTATAAAATTTAAAAATTCTTAAGAATTTAAAAGATTATAAATTTTTGAATGTTGGTAAAAATCAAGATACATTTAATACTAAGTAGATAGTCCATTAGCTTTCTTTGTGAGCTTCAAGTATGAGAAAAGGACACGCACGGATATGAAAAGAGGTGAGCAGAAGAGAAGTAGACAAGTCATTGAGAAATAACGGAGTAATGAAATTAATGTAAGTATGTACGAAGGTTACTTTATGTCGTCTGCAGTAAAATACTGTGTGTTAATTGCCTTGGTGTAGAGGTCCCCATCCCTTAGGTTACTCTGCCCCAATCACAAACTTTATTTTACACCAGAAGGGATCGATCTTTCTGAAGAAGAAGAAGACTTTAATATGAGTTGTTCATGACTTATGACACATCCCAAAAGAAGTTGTTACGATTCTTGGATTATTTAATTTTAGGGACCCATCTCCAGTAAATGCTTCTTCTTCTTCTTCTTTAATTAGGAGGCATGGTCCAGTCCTATTTTATAGTCTTTTTAAATATGCCATACTAAAATTTTCATAATAATTACAGGAATAATATTATTCTTATAAATAAAATATTTTAATAGAAAATTTTGAAATTTATTTTCTAAATTCCTAATAAAGAAGGTTTTGACAGTTAAATATCGATCCAAAATTAAGTCAAATGTAAGATACAAAAATTGATTTTGAATAATCTAAAAATCGATTTAGTTGAATTTAAAATAATATTTTTGACTAATTATTTAGATTAAGGTTATTTGATTTTTAAATTTATAAGTTTAAATTTTGATCAACTCAAATTTAATTTATTAATTTCAATCAAGTTAGACAATTTTTTTTAATCTGTACAATTATTTAGGATTTGATTTTATTTCCTTCTAAAAGAAGTCAATAATATCAGAGTCACCAAATAGCGGCCTAAGTTTATCGAGTTTTTCGAAGTTCGAGTCCAGAAAAACCCCGTAGAAATAGAATTTGGACAAAAGTGCACCAAAGTGAAGTTTGCCTCGTTTACTAACGCAATTTAAAGAGGGAGATGTACTTAAGATTTAGCATCACCCCTCCTTATAAGCCCTCAGTGGGGCTCAGTGCACATGATGGCGGAAGACGAAGACGGACAAAGAGGCATGGGTTGCATGATACCTTGTCACCCGCACGTGTTAACTAATATAAATTACGAATCTCTTAGTAGATCCAAGGCAGGCAGGTTCCGAGTAAAAGAAAAGCTTCATTTGTTCACGTACCTGACTACTTGGCCCCCACGGCCAGTTCATCAGAAGAAATAGGTCACTCCATTAATACCCACTTGCCACAAACCAGAAAAAAGGAAGATAAACTATGCCCCTGAACTGGACTTCATATGGTGATTGTTCCTGGAAATTCGTATTGAGAATCCTGGAATTCGAGATCTCGGATCAAGTTCAAAATTTTAGAATCACTCTTACAAGTTCCAAGAAAGTTTTATCTCGACGGAGAAGATTTTTTATTGAAAGAAGAAAAGATTAGACTATATCCTGAAAATAATTTGATGTAAAAATCAACTCGATTAAAGCAAGTTTATACCTAAATAAGACTGAAAGAATAGTAATAAACAGATAAATTTTACGAAGAAAGCTCCTAAATTAGGGTAAACATTACAGGCAAGAAAAAGAAATTTCACTATAAAATTTAAGAGTACAATCTCTCTCTATTTTATAAATAGGAAAAAAAAGATAAATTAGAGTACAATCTTTCACTCAATTTTTGTGAGGATTTAATAGGAGAAAAGATTTCTGGGATGATTTGCTCTCTTCATTTCCTGCCTAGTTATAGATAGGAGATGTGTGGATGACTGGCTATTTGGCCAGTTATCATTGACCTTTATTTAATTATGTCAATTTTGGTAGGTATCGAAAATGGTGCCTACCATTTTTGACAAAATCGAGATCTTGAATCAGGTTAATCGCTCTTACAGGAAAGTTTTATTTCCAAGGAAAACACCTTTTATTAAAAGAAGAAAATATTAGACTATTTGGACCTAACAGCGGATTAATATAGTTGATTTGATTAGTGGATAATATCAACTCTTTATTTAAAGATGTCTGGTCAAATTAATTATTTAGTATTACCTCTTATGTGTAAAATAAGCATGACTTAAAAAATGATTTATAAAAACATGAAGATTATATCTTAGTATTTTTTTGAATGTTCTCATAAGAATTTAAAAATAGCAAAGGAAGTCAATACCATCATTTCAAAGTTAAAGGAAGACGTACGTAATGAGATAATAACTCTTTGTGTATTCCGATTCAAATTTAATATTAATTTAATTTTAAAATTTAAAATTTAAATATTAAATTTAAATAATAAACTTATTATATTTATATCTATTTCTATCTTTATCTCTTTAGATAATTTGCAATAACTTTTGGATATAATATTTTTTAATCCTTTAATTTCTAAGCATTCAAAGTCAACAAATTGAGTTCAATTGGCCAACTCAACTAATTAATTATCAAATATATTTATCAAGTTTTTTAACAAGATCAAATAATTAAAGACTTTCAATATACTAAAAAATGGTTGATAAGTTATTTATCAAACAAGGCTAAAGTTCTTCGTTCGGTTCTTGATAAAAATTTAGATTTTTAAATTTTAGCGGAAGTTTATAGAGAAAAAGAAATTTAAGAAATAATTTTTAAAGTATATTATTTTATATATGAAATAATTAATACAATTTAATGGCTTTTAATAATAACTATAAATAATAAAAACTGTTTGTTGTAAAATATCTAGCTTGGAGCATGTCATGTGCGCTCTTTAAACTCCACCGAACTCGCAAGAGAGCCAGTGAGTAAGGTGCCAGATCATGACAACGAAGAGGCACTAAGTCAACCATATACATATTCTGAATCTTTCTGAAAATTATTAAAATTTCTTTCTCCTTCTTGATTGTTAGAACCCCTAATGTTTCTTCTTTTAGCATTGATGCGATTTGGCTATCAGTTTGTTTCTGTTAATGGGTTTAGTTGGATTTGCAATTTTCTATTCTAGGGTTATCTTTCAGTTCATGCTTTATTCTTCCGATTATTGGTTTGTTCTTGTGAATTCAAGTGTTCATGCAGTTTGGGTCTGGCTAACTAGCAGGTACAATATATCTGTTTTGTCTTGTAGCGCGATTTTAGTTACTAAAATTTTTTTGAGTGTCAGTGCGATTGTAGTGCGATATTGTGTCTTTTATTATATTATTATCTATATTTTGTTATTCTTATATTTTAATCCTTTATTATATTTTATTATTATTAATTATTAATTAGTCTTTTCTTTATTAATTATTATTTTCATTATATACTTTCTTTTTCTTTTGGTTCTTTTTATCTGTATCTTGTTATCATGTCTCGTATACATGTAGGTCATTTGGAAGCAGCCTCTCTACTTAGTAGGGGTAAGGCTGCGTACTATCCGGACCTCCTAGATCCTGCTTCTATGCGGAAATTTTCGAGATATGATGATGATGATAATTATACTTGTTGGGATGAGATTTTCTATCTATTTTATCTTATTTTTATCTTGTCCTATAAATCTTAGTCATTTATTTATGCGAGACTTATACGAAACTCATATAAATAAATAGTTGAGATTTAAGGATAAAGTAAAGATATGATAAAATATACAAAGAATCCTAACTCCACTTGTTGATGACTCTTCTTTTGAATGTATTTTGCTTCTGAATTCCAACTATGGAGATCTAGTCAGTAGTGACCATACCAAAATAAGAGTTGTTAGGATTATAACTATTTCCACGTAGTTCATCACCGAATAGTATTTATTGTCTCTTTAGTTTGTGGGCTGGTGGCCTTAGATATCTGCAAGCTATTGGGCGCCAACTTTTCTTCATTCACTCAATAAATCAATGAATCACTAAAATCTTACCAACCTCCACCAACCTGCTAACCAGCCCCTTAACAATTCCACGCGTTATCTGATTAATTAATTATTAAAAAATTCAATCTATTCGATATATTTATTTGTAAAATTTTTAAATTGACCAATTTTTTATTTTATGATTTGATTTATTTTAATAATTCTTGTTATAAAAATTTAATTAAAATTTATAAATTAATAAATTTAATTTTTTTATAAACAAATGGTGTATTACTCAAGTAGAAACTATTAATACGCTTTTATTGCCTTGAATTCATTTTTTTATGTTGTAAATTAATAAGTTTTATAAACCTAAATAAATAAATAAATAAATTTAATAAAATTTTAAAATTTTTGATAAGAAAAGGCAACCTTTTATAATTATATTTCAAAAATTTTAATTTTATTTAATCTTTAATCGATAAACTAATTAAATTTGTTAAACTTTAAACTTCTTGTCTAGGCTTAAATTTGTTAAACTTCTTATTTTGGTTTAACTTCTGGTCTGATTTTTAAAACATTGCATTTAATTTGTAATTAAAAATATTTTCTTTTTAAAGATATACTGTAGTAAAGTCGATATACAAAGCCACCGCCTTGATTCGATCTACTTACTCGTAAAACTTTTAAATCAACCAATATTTGGTTCAGTTTTTAACTTTTCGATTTGCTCTATTTTAATAACTCTTATTGTTAAAAATTGATCAATTTTCGTAAATTAATAATTTTTTTTGATAAATGAATGGTGTATTATTCCATAAGAAACTATTAACAAGCTTTTATCACCGTGAATTCATTTTTTATATTATAAATTAATAAGTTGTTATAAACTAAAATAAATAAATAATTTTTATTTAAAAATTTTTGTAAATTAAATTTCAAATTTTTCTACAGGAAAAGGACAGTTTTTTCAATCATATTTCAAATTCTTTAATTTTATTTAAATCTGAGTCAATATACTGATTAAATTTGTTAAACCTTAAACTTCTTGTCTAGGTTTAACTTCTGTTCCGGTTTTTAAAGTAATGTGTTTAATTTGTAATTAAAAATATCTTCTTTTTAAAGATATAATGTAGTAATGCACCATTTGTAATTCAAAACAACAATATACGTTTAACTGAATTGATTTATATTAGCTACCATGGTCACAATGTTTATTGCTGTTTGTGATTAAAAGTTTCTTAGACATTATAGAGAAAAGAATAGAGAAAATTTTATGGAACTTTCTGCTTTTAAATCTGATCTTAAACTAAGCCTTCTCTTCCTTTTCTTTTTCCTTCTTGGTTTGGACAATACCGTCTGTTCCTGCAAGCATGGAATACTTGTCCTTCCTCGTCAGGTTAGTGCACTCGAACCCAAGAGTCCCAGCAAGCACCCTCTGTATGTAGTTTGCAACTTCAATGGCTGATTTTCCACCTTTGCAAGTCAGCTCCTGAGGAAGCTGGTTCAAGAAGGTGATCTCATAAGTAGGCATAGGGTTCATGAACACGAAGTATGGATCCAAAAACTTGTGGCCACGAGCAGACGTGCCGTAGAAAACTGTTTGCTTGGTGTTGATCGCAACTGGGACGATCCTATCTGTGAGTTCAGCGAAAAGTGCACTGAACCTTAACAGGAATGTCTCTCTGCAAGTTGTTCCTTCAGGGCAAATCACCAAGTCACCTTCCTCCAACAAACGCTTGATATTAGCAGCATCTTTCTCTCGTTCTCTGGACAAAGCCACCGCCTTGATCGGAGAGATTATTTCGGAGAACTTGCTTATACTGTAGGTGACACAACTGATCTTCCTTCCAAGAGCCACTGCCGTAACAACCGGGTCAAGAACAGTCCGGTGGTTGCACACGAATAAGACACCACTTTGACCTTTACTAGGCGGTGGTGGAGGTGTACCCTTAACGACCAGTTTGATTCCTAGGATCTTGTAATTGTATCGGACAATCCTCTCAGGTAATGGAATGTTAAGGTAGACCCGGAGAAGTGACAGGATTATGCCTATAGGCATCCATAAGAAGGTTAAGAGTGCAACCAGAGGTGTAGGTCTTTGAACTAAGCGTCCTTCATGGAAGATAAGAGTGCTCAAAAGCTTGTTTCTTGGGAGTGGCTCACATTTTGTTCTTGGAACCATGTATCCTTCCTGCAATTGAATGAATCATTGATGTTAATTGCACAGAAAATTAGGAATTAGTTGATGCAACCCTTTAAATTGTGAAGAAGATAAGTTCCAAGATCAATAATTCAAACGAATGAAAATAGAAAATAGTATTAGGTCATTCATGGCAATCCACCGAATTGCTTTTGGACCACTTCCAATTATTTCATACACTAAGTACCTAGGTACTTATTTAAGTTGAAAACTACCAAATTAATATAACGACAGCACTCACGAAAAATTCCACATGGGATTTGGAACTATCAAATTAATATATATATCCAAATTGATAATATCATCACAATATTTTTCATTTTTTTCATAAAAACAAAATAAAAGCATATTCGAAGCACCTCCTCTTGACTAAAACCCGGAAAAGATACCAAGTTAAACTGAAATTGGTGCACATACAATTCATGAGGTGTGAGGATGGTTCGAGCATGGATAATGTATGGTAGGTGTTTTGAATTGTGTGATATAAATTCTCTTCTTCTTTTTCCCTCACAAGAAAGCTCTCTAAATTCAAACGTGAAAGCTTTCACTAGTGGTCCACACTAACACAAGAATTGGAATGCTCAGAAACTTAAATGAACATAATATATAGTTGCCATAAACTTTCTCACCAAACATCCAATAAATACCCAAAAAGAAAATGACTTTACAGTTGTAATCGTACTACCTGTCTCAAGCTAAAACAGTTAATGTAAATTCAGATTTGTATGTTTTTGTCCTTGGAAGAAGACATGAAAGCTAGCTGAAGAAATATATGATAATGTTACTAATGAAAAGTTTTAAGATCTTACCTTGCATATTGACAAGAACTCGTGATCAGTTTCTCGGTCCCCTAAGCCTAAATCTGGCAAGTCCTTGCCAAGTTCCTTCAAGATAGCGTCTCTTTTATGTTCTCCGACAAGAATTCCAGGTCTCTTCACGAACCCTGTGGCTCTTCCGGATTTTGTGACCTCCAACTCAGTGCCAAGAACCTTGTCAGCACCTAAAAAGGTCTTGACAAATGGTTCGACCATTATTCTTGGATTAGCAGTAACTATATATCTCTTCCCAAAAGAGTTAAACACCTTCCAAGTCTCGGGATGAACATCATCGGCATAAAACCTAGGCAATACCGACCTTGAAACAAGTTCAATGTCTCTTATTTTAAGTCCAGCAAAGGCAATGAACACGAAGATGTTGATAGCCATAGCCTCTGACACGAACAAGTACGTGAAGTACACAAAAGGGACTGAAGCTAAAAGGAGTAAGGCTCTAGGGAGGCTTCCAGCTTCAAGAGCCATGAGCAAGAAGTAAGGAAAAGCACTTCTTGACACAAGAAGAGTGCCGTCCAAGTCTGCAGCCACCGTCTGATTGGACCGTCCCTCGGTGCTACATTCGGTGATTGGTCGAAAATGGCGACGAGCCCCCATGACCATAACACACGAAGTTGAGAGAGAGTATTAAAATGTAAGTTAAGAGCAGTTGTAATAAGCTAAGGTGCTATGGAAGTGGAGAGAGATGCATGGAAGTGATGATGATGATGTGAATTTGGTTCGTATGAGCGTGAATAAATAGAGAGAGCATTACAATTATTTATGTGGTTTAGACGGTAAAGGCGGCTAAAGAAGACGCAAACCATTCATTTTATTAGTATTTTAAGTTTATTGCAAGTTTATCTTATAATTGATTATTTAATATTGAACGTTTAATACGAGTAAGCCTATGGATTTTGGCTTACAATTAAAGGCAGTCGTGAGGAGGGGTCTTGAGTAGTTGGAAGTCGATGCCAACATCTACATTACATTCAATTAGCCTACTTTTTAGTTTTTGAGCGCCGGGTCATATAAGCTATGTTTTAAAGCATAGGTTTTGATATAGGCAAGAGCTTCTAATAAGTTAATTAGGCTTTGATGATCTTCCCCAAACCTTTACAAAACGGGCGTCTTGTGTATTATTATCATCAGATTCTCCAATATATCATAATTTTTACTAGTTTGTGCATAATTTCGATTCATCCATCCTATAGTGGTAGGGGTTTTAATTTAGTAATGAGAAGCCATAAGAGATTTGTACGTCCGACTAATTTGGCTTATCAACATGTATAAGAACTTAAAGCCATGGATCAGAAAAAGAAGGAACAGCCTGTCCTTAAAATATGGGAAGATCTAAAAGCCAAAGGAACTTGTGACTGGCCTACCAAAGCATTCCATGTACAATATAATGTTAAATGCCGAGTTGTTTTTTCAGATATATCTACCCTGAAAATGATCAAAAATCAATCAGGTACTCAACCAAATTGGCTGGACTTAATTTCTAAAACAAAAAGTTGGCCGATCTTTCTTCATGGGGGCAATAAAGATATGGAGCCAAGCATGTCTCCTGCAAAATCATTACGAAAACTGTTCAGGATTAAACGCATGTTCAGTAATGAAAAGAAACGACTTAATGCTTAAAAATCAAATGAGTAGATATATATTAAATCCATTCTATTTATAGTAAATGTCCTTTTCCATGTTTGATTATTTTCTTGATCGAAGAAATTTATTTTAAGATTCCGATTTCGACATTGATAGTATATATAGAAAATTGAATTATAACGATTGTTTGATTGTAATTATTTCCGATAATGATTAAAAAAATAGAATGTGTTGTGACAGATATTTTAATTTATTATAAATAATTAAAATTATAAAATATTTTTTAAAAAAAGCAAATTAACCCATTATCTAAAAGTGTCCCCGTCTTAAAAAATGAAGGATGTGGCAACAAAACAAGCTGGAGGTTGAGTATATGGTCGACCTCATAATTGTTTTGACTTCATCAACGAAAAGCTAACCCAAATGCTTTGATACTGTCCAGAAGTTAAGCTTAAGGTACTGGTTCAAAGAAGTGCAACAGCATCTTTTTTAAAGATTTTGTATTAATTTCCTTACCTAAGTTTAACTTTTTGAGGTTTCTTGTGTTATATTCTAAAAGGAATGGTACACAATTCTCTGGAGGTTGCTCTGTTAAAGCTTCCAACTCCTGGAATCATCTTCTTCTTTCTAACCGGTAGATGTTGACATCAACCAATACCCTCTCTTGCTGTTTAAGAAACAGTAACTTGGAAGCAATCAAAACCACTTTTTGCTGAGAAATGTAAAAATTCGGAATTAGTTTTATTAGATAGTTCGTTTAATTTTTATAATCATTCATGTATATGATCATTCTATTATATACTTCCTCCTATTTAAAATAAGTGTTGTTTTAGAGGAATTTTAATTATTCAAAATAAGTGTCGTTTGTGACTTTTTATGCATATTTATGATTTTACTTCCAAAATTACCC
>JANITX010000005.1:472213-492101 GCA_027564395.1 Erythroxylum ulei
TCATTCAATTTCATTTTAATGCTTCAAATTTTCACCACTAATTCCTCAATTAATTCCATTTAATAAATCAAATTTTTAAGAAAAAGGGTCGGGGTCCAACAATATGCATATGCAAGTGCACAAAGGTGTGTTCTCATAGTGTAGGAAAATCTCATGTCATAAATGTTTATGCAAATAATTTCACTTTGGGTATGTAGGATCCATATACCTCTTGCATCTGGATAGTGTGTGAGGCAATATATGTATGGCCTACATATACGCAACCACCACTGAATTGTCTGAATGCCAATAGAAATTTAGTCACTACAATAGACTTTTAAGATAATATTTAGACCATTTTGCTTATATATTAGGGAATGTATCTAGTTTTTTATTTAGTTATTTCGCCCATAAATATTAATCTTATATGAAATTTTGAGATGTCTATAAAGGAATTTAGTAAAAAAATAATCATTGCTTAAATCATCTTTATTTAAGCAATATAAATACAATCAAAAAATGCTACTGTTAGAAGAACTTTAATCTTAGCTCAGAATGAGTTGTATAACATGCCTTAATGCAGAATGCTCACTGAAATGGAAAAGTAAGTTTTGTATAACTTCTCTAAAGCTCTCTCCTTTGATCAGTCCTTAATGAGGTAGAGATCTTGAATTGTTGGTTGAAAGGGGTAGAAAGGGGTTCAACTTTCTTTCATAAATCTATAATCTCCACGAATGCTATAAACAGGATCAACAGTCTAATGTGTAATAATTACACCATCTCCAATCAAGACTTGTTAAAGTCATAGGCTTTTAATTATTTCTCGAGTGTTATAAATTCTCCTGTCGATGCTCAATCCTCAATGGAAGTTCTAAAATGTATCATGTGCAATTTTATTACTTCTCCAGAAGCTAAAATGCTCTATAAACCTATGACTAGAGCAGAAATTAAGCTAATTATCAAAAGTTTGAATCCTAATAAAGCTTTAAGACTAAATGGTTTTATCATGATGTTCTTCACTAAATCTTGGCATATAATCAAAGATATAGCACTAGATGCAGTAATGGAATTTTTTTAGAAGAAATGGATGCTCAAAGTGATCAATGGCAATTTCATAATACTCATTCCTAAAGGAGGTGAACAAAAAAGTTTCAAAGATTTCAGGCTTATAGCTTGTTGCAACTTAGTCTACGAGATCATTTCTAAAAACCTAGTTAAAAGATTAAATTTGATTTTGGCAAACCATACAGACAGTGCTCAAGGGGCTTATATTCCTGGTAGAGAGATGACTGATAATATTCTTCTATTGTAAGAATTCATGAAAGGTTATTCCAAAAGGAAAGGCAGTAAAATTGTATATTGAAGATTGATCTAAAGAAAGCTTATGATAAAGTTAACTAGATCTTTTTAAGCAACATCATGAAGCCTTCATGATCAATGGCAACATCATGAAGGCTTTGGAATTTCCATAATGTTTCATTGATTGGATTTCATTATGTTTCACCACTCTATCTTTTAGTATCCTGATCAATGAAGAGTCAAAACGATTCTTCAAAATTTTGAAGGAATTAGGAAAGGCAACCATTTCTCCATACTTATTTGCCTTTGTCATGGAGGTGCTCAATATAATTTTGAGAAGAATTGTGGACAAAATAAATCATTTCAAATATCATTCTAAATGTAGGAAACTGGGAATTACATACTTCATTTTTGTGTATGACTTGAATATCTTATCAAATGTAGACAAAACTTCACTTTTAGCTATTATGAAGGATATCAAAATTTTCAACAAGCTATCTAGACTCTTATGTTAATGCTAACAAAAGTTATTTTCACATTTTTATAAGTACAGAGGATCAGAGAAGCATGGTTAAGTATATCACTAGTTTCAGAGAAATTTCTTCACCTTTCACCTATCTTGGAGTTCCAATAACTACTTCCAGATTGAGCTATGGAAGTTTTAAACCTTTGATGGACAAAATATAAGCAAAAATCATAAGATGGAGTGTAAAACCCCTAACTTCCCCTTTTATTGGTTTATATATTTTATTCTGGGTGAATACTATTTCGAAATGAATAGTGAATTTGGGTAAACAGTATTTCCACTTGAATAGGGATTTTGAGGACCCAACCCAAAAAAAAATGTGAAAATACCCAGAATAGGTATTAAAGTCAAATGACATTGAAACCGATCAAAAATAAGTCCAATCAGATGAATTTTAGGAATTTTATAAATTTAGGATAAAAATGCCCTTTTTGGAAAATAATGGGTATTAATGATTTTAAATCCATTCAAAAATTTTGAGGCATTTACTTACTAAGTATTGATCCTAATTAAAGTATCCCATGGTCAATTTGGGGGTGAGATGGCTGTGTAATATTTTTGAGATTTAATCTGGTTTATAGGTGTAGTAATCTATGAAAGGGTGAATTGGTCTTTTTTATATAAATGGAGTTAATTAATAAATTTAAATGACTCGCAATTATTGATCAATTACAAAACTCCATATTGTTTAAGAAACATTAAATTAGATGATGATGAGTCATTTAAGATGTTAATAAGAAAATGACATGTGTAAAGTACTAAAGTAGTATAAAAAGGCAAAAGATGACAAAATTTGGTTCATTGGAAAGGAGGATTCGTGATAACCAAAAAGAAAGATAGAAAAGAAGAGAGAAAGAGGGAGAATTCTTCCAAGGAGAGAGGTGCAATTTTTGGTTGATTGGAGTAGAAATTGAAGAAATCTTGACCTAGGATTGGTGTTTACCAATTTTCTAAGAGATTAGGAGGAAAAAGTGGTAAAGGAGAGTCACTGAATGCGTGAGTGTGCTTGGCGATAAGGGTGCAAAACTGTGAGTGTATCTTTAAACTAATTTTATGAAGGAAAAATGGTTTTTATTTTATCATGAAAAGTAGGTTTATGAATAAGTTCATTGGTGTTGCTAGTTGAATTTGAAAGCTAAGTTTTATGAGATTTATATATATGCTTTGAGATGGCATCGAATTGAAATTGCATATGCACTGAATTGGCACAACAATGGAATTTAAACATGAACTGAATTGGCATATAAATGTGGTTCAACTGTGTATTAATTGTTGTTTAGCCTGAGGTAGGCCATTAGATCTCCTTATACATATGATTATACCGATCAGAGTGCGTCCCAACGTTCATGACAGAGTATAGGGGAGTGTCTGTCACTAATGGTGGGTGGTGTCATGTCTGTCAGTATGTCTTGTGAGTTTCCCTCTACACGTATGGAGTATATATTGAGCTAACATTGTTATGGGTAAACGATGCAGAACCAGCTCCATAACAATCGGTGTATAGTGGTTAACCTAGTGCGGGTAAGCAATGCAGAACCAACTCTATTACTAGAGGTTAGATAGGCACGGGTAAGCGTTGCAGAAGTAGCTTCGTGGCCTTACACCTAATGGTACCAAATGGCAACGAAAATTTTAAAAGAGAAAGTTTATGAAGCTATCGATTGCCATCTTTGTTTACCTTACAAGAAAAGAGGAACTTAATTCTTTTTACATGTGCATTGATTATATGAATTTGTTATGTTAGAACACTGGTTATTGCTTGAAAAAAAAAGGAAATCATCTTTGTTCTTTATAGAGGTTAATATTTGTATAAATGTTTGAATGGAAACCATAACACTCACTGAGCTTGTTTAGCTCACCCTTTATTTTATGTTCTCTTTTAAATTTTAACCTCCCAATTGCATGCCCAGGGATTTCAATAGTCGGGACTCCACAATTTGAGTAGCTACCTTCATCTTGTGCAACTGTGTAGGCAATTTTGCATAATTATAAACATCTTTTGTGTAAAGATAGATTGTAAATGTTTTACTACATATAGTTTATCATCTTCGTAAATATGTCCTGATATTGGTTTTGTGAAAATATGGTTATTTATAAATGTTCTTTTCTTTAATTAAATGTATGAATGTGTTTGACCCTTTGAGGTTATTTTTGAATGGACTTGAAGTCCATAATGGATAGAAGTGTTTTGAATTGCTTTTCAGGAACCTAAAATTTTTGGTTTTATTAAATAACAAATGTTATGCTGTCGAAATTTTTAATGAAGGTTACTTTTATAAACTTCCACTGCTATTCCTTTTTCTTTTCTTTATATTGATTTAAAAATATTTTGAAGAAAAGGGAAAGGCTTAGCTCCACGGAAACTTTTTAGTTGGGCTGGATATCGATTGGAGGGTTTTTGTGGGGTGTCGGGAAGGTCGCCTAGTCATCAGGAAAGGGGCCTATCATGGAGAATGAAATCTTTATCTTTAGGTAAAAGAGCTAAACTAGTTATAGATGTGTTATCTTTAATCCATATAAATTATGCAACACACTTGGCTATTCCAAGTGTTGTGAACAAAATCATTTATAAAATGCTCAGGAAATTTCTCTTGTTTGGTTCAAAGGAAGGAGGTTGTAAAGCTGACATTAAATGGTCTGAAGCTTATAGCTCTAAAAAGTAGAGAGGTTTGAACATCATTCCTTTAAAATTGTTGAACAACTGCATGATGATTAATAGACTGTGGAGATTGTTTACTGATCATAAATCTTTATGGTGCAAGTGGGTGTATGAATACCACATCAAAGATAAAAGTAATTTTGAAATTGATCTCACATCTATGAATGCATCCACTACATTAAAGAGATTACCAAATGGAAAGGCTTCATTAGAATTTATATCAAGAAGGTAGTAGGGAAAGGGATTAACACATTGTTCTGGCATGATAATTTGATTTCTGATGGTCCTTTTGAAAATAAAGCTGAGCTATGTGTATTGAAAGCATCATTCCAAGCAATCAAAACCTATCAAATGCAATGATGGTTAAAAATGAGATCCTTACGAGAAAAAATGATAGCAATATGCAAATAGAGATCAACAATGAAGAACTAAAAGAAAATGTGGAAGACAAAAATTAGTGGTGTCCTAATGCTAAAGGAATGTATAATAATACTTCACGCAGATTTTTTTTAACAAAATCTCAGGAATTTCTCATAGTACAAAATGGTATGGTACAAATACAATCTTCCTAGAGTAGCTACAACTTTATGGAGGCCTATAAAAGAGAAACTACCCACTATTGACAAATTAAACAAGTTTAACTACTTGACAAACTAGTGTAGCCTTTGTAGAAGTCAATGGGAGAGCACTACACACCTATTTTTCAAATGTAAATTCATATGTGGAGCTTGGAAAATAGTACTTCAAAAATGTGCAATCAATAATCCACCATAGGAGTGGCAACATATCATAAGTTGGAGAATGAATTTACAACATGACAAAAAAGATAAAATGGTGTTATTACATTGCTTTATCCTACTTCGTACTACATATATGGGATGAAAGAAACAGACACATTTTCCATAAAAAGGAAATAAGTTATGACCAATTCATGATAAAGCTAGTTAATGTAATTAGAATCCACATTGTTACCTTTTATGACAAGCTTGTACTAGGATCAGCTTGTATAGACATGTGGACATGTAACTATTTTATATTTGCAATTCTTGTAATGCCTTGTAGCTTGGCAAAATCATATGTCTGTATACTCTCTTCTTAAGAGTCTTATATAAAACATTGGCTTTTAAGCCTTTTATGGCTTAATTCAATTTTTATTTTTTTCCAAAAAAAATGTTATTTATTTACTAGGACTCTTAATAGAAATAGTTGTTCTGTAGATTCAATTTACCTTGACCGTATCAATCTTTTAGCAGATTAAGATTCTGAATAACTAGGTTTGATAGATAAGAGTGACTTGTAAGATAATCTTGGATGTGAAAGTATTGACATGTCATTTGGTGCAATAAATTTGAATGATAATGATGATGAAATTCCTCTTAATAAAGGGGATTTTGTAATAAATGAGAATTGAGGTCAATGTGATTTGAAAAGATCTTCAATTGAATGAGGGTCTATGTTTTCATTTATTCTCTTCTTTTAATTTCACTTATGTTTGATGTATATGTTAAATTTTATATATGCAATATAAATATAATTGTAAATGTTTTGGTTTTTGTTTTAAGTTTTACTTCTAATTGGTTGTTTCCTCGTCACGAACTCTTATTGTAAATTGTAATACTTAGAGAGTCATGAATATTTATTATTATTTAATTTGATATTTTGATGTAATTATTATTCATTATATAATGAAATTGTATCATCTTAAGTACTTTGTATTATCCTTAATTTTATATTTATATGATGATTAAATGATCTTTTTTTCATATTAATTTTGTTTATTATTCATACGTGAAATATGTGAAAAGTAATATTAATAAAATAAATAAAATTTTGTTATTTCAAATATATATTATTATGATTTTCGGAGATATGTTTGATGTAAAATTATAAATTATATATTACAATATATTGATAGACTATTTTGTAATTTTTAAAAATTCAGGTACTATTTTATAATTTTAAAAAATACTCAAAATAGTACTCAGTATTGACCAGTATCAATACAGTGCCATAATAAGCAATTGTTTTGAACTAATTTCTAGTCTGGGTTAACTTACTTTTAAACATAACTTTTAATAATATGATTGCATTGGCTAGATTTTTTAAAAAAGTTTTGGTGCAAGTCTCGTTAGTTGAAATTAATATAATAGTAATCAATAACGTCAATCAAATGAATTCTACTAAACTTGTAAATCCAATAGAACCTGATAAGAAAGCAGTTGGTTTTAGCTTCTAAGCTTAAATCGTTTCCGCCATTATCATCAAATTCTCATTCTAGGCTTATCCTAACTGACCAAGAAATATTTACATTATAAATATGTTATCAATAGAAGATTTTACACCATAAATAAAGTCCTCAGTACTTATGCTCTTCTAGAAATCTGTCAATTTTCAATAATGGCAATCATCTAGTTGTAGTAGTTAAAATAATAATTACATAGTTAAGTCTCAAATTAGTAGCCAGGTTCTCGTTTTTCTTTGGAGCTTGAAACTTGGATCAGAATTACGTACTTTCAGAAACAAATCACAAAAATAAATTCTTTCGCCGGCATCAACATGAAGGTCAGCTTTTGCATCACTCGCTTAGGAGATGATAAAATTTGATGCCTGCAGCTTTATTATGCAATCTTATAACCAAAAGGGGACCACCAAAAGGTCACATTATAATTAACAACTGAACCATAAAAAGAAGTCGTAAGACAAGACTTGTATCAAGCCAATCACAATCACGTGGTCAGCATAAATGTGGGTCTTAAAGCATAGACAAGCTTCAATCCCAGTTGGCAATTAACATATCGAAACATAGTCACAAAGATTATGTTAAGCAGGATCTGGTCATATCCATATAAAACAAAAAACACATACTTGGTTGATCGTTGTAGTTCCACCGGTTAAAGCACTTTCTATTTCTAGTTTTTCCACTCCAGAAATCTTTCCTGCATGAAACCAATACAATCAAAGATATATTGTCATGTTTCAAACATTGCCTTTGAAGTGAATCACACGTTAAAACAAGACTTAATAAACGATATACAAATGCACAAAAAGGGGGGTTGAATTGTGTATTCTTTTTGTTAATCCCCTTTCGAAACTTCTCGTATGAAAACAGTAATATAAAAATTTCAAAGTAAGAGAGAGTTGAGAGTTGAGAGAATGTAGACACAACAGATTTATCCTGGTTCACCCCAAACCGTGGGCTACGTCCAGTCCTCAGAGATTTTTCTGAGATTTCACTGTCTTTCGTCTTCAACCGCTTCTTGATAACTGTTTCTTGATCTTTGAAGAATAAGTTATTCAGTTGAGTTCTATAACCAACTCAAGTTGATCAGAAAACCGTCGTGATATCAGTTCTTCCATCTTACATCTTCCATCTTATTACTTAGTTTGCGTCTTCCGTTTGCTTTTGGTTTTGCGCTTCCATCTGCTTTCGCCTTTGCGCTTCCGTCTGCTTTTGCTTTTGCGCTTCCGTCTGCTTTTCTTTCATTTGTCTTTTGTCTTATCGTCTGACTTTTGTCTTGCATCTCATTTTTAATTTGCGCCTTGCGTTTGATTTCTGCTTGTCTTCCGGAAACAGAGAACGGAGACGCGAAGACAAAAAATAAACATTAATGGAGACAGAATTTTTCTGTCTTGTCCACTGTCTCCGAAATCAGAGACACTATCCAAACGCCTCGTAATGGAACCGATTACATGAGTATGTCGCGTTCTTACACATAAGCATGCAGTTTTTATTTCAGATATACTGTAATTGATGTGAAGAGAAGCTAGCTAGTCCTATCAGAAGTCCAAGTCTTGCAAAATCAAAGAAACGATCGAATGAGAAGGGAGGGAGGGTCTTCCTTAGGTTCAGTTACCGAAACGATTAGATGGATCTCAACAGTTGCTTTTCGAACATGTGTAAAGGTCATTATAGACACTCAGATAGAAAATAAACTTGGATTTATTTTGTATTCAATTATTAAAAATTTATTAATTTATTAATTATTACGTTATTTTTATTAATTAATAAATTCTTATATATTAAAATAAATCGATTAATTTTTATTTAATAATTTTTAGCTGATTTATTACGGTTTGAACCCTTTAAACATTTTATCTTATTGATTTAACCTTTAGTTTAGTTTTAATCAAGGACCTATTAAATTATTTAGTAGAGGTTGTATCTAATTTATATGGATAATCATAGTCCAATTAGTTTAATTAAAATTTTTGTTTATATTTAACACCTTTAATTAAAATTATTATGTTCTCAAAAAGTTATTTAATTTGAACTCCAAAAATAGCAAATTGTTATAAAAGAATAATTATTTAATTACATAAGAAATAAATATTATGTAAAGGTTATTTGTTCTTATATTTGGATGGTTGAATTCCGACTTTGATTGATTAAGACACAAGTACCTCATATCTCATATCAATGAGAGCCATCACTTACGTTATTCGTTAGGACACAAGCTAAAGTAACAAAAGGCCACATGATATGCTCTATTTCTCACCTAATTTGTCGGTTTTGGTCTCTCTTGCCCTAAGAGCAAGCCGAATTTAATTTTTTAACATATTAAACCCCACTAGGCAATTAAAAACAAATAGGAATAGCGCCATCTAAGTAGAGAATCAAACCTAACTCAATTGAATCATTTGTGTGAAGGCTAGACTTCCCAACAACTATATGTGCCTAGTTATGAGACCAGAGATTATGGTTAGAAAGCCACCATGCTAGTTTGAAATATCAAAATGATCATATTTATTACTCAAAAACATTATATGGGATAGGCTCAAATTCAATTTGTAATAGTTAGATTGTAAAGATTATGATCAACCCATCTTGTTAATTATAATAAAAAATGTATTATAATTTTTATAAAATTACATAAAGATATAAGTTATTTATACATTTGCATTTATATAAAAATTTTATTTAATTTTCATATAGTAATTGGATATTTTATAACCCAACTAATACGTTTTTTTATTTTTATAATTTTCATATTCAAATAAAAAATGTAAGGAAGACAACCCTATATTAGTAACCAATTAGATTTTTACATCTCTAATTTGCCTTAATTCTATTTACGTGGTTCTACTAATTTATGTGATTTATATCTATAAATAAAACGAAAAATACATATAAAAAGAAGAATGATCCTAATTTTATACAATTTTTCGTAAAATTTTTTCAAAATCACGAAAATTCTATTTTCATAAATGCTTACTAATAACTTTATCTCAACATATCTTGCAATTGAATTCATTTGACTTTAGAAAATCCAGCTCCAAACCATGAATGAAAAAGAGGTAAAGTATTCCCTTCAACTCCTACCAATACCCTTATTGTTGGGGACATTAAATTGCCCAACCTAAGGTGCCACACAAACTTTGTGTTTGGCATGACTTGTTCACAAGTCTGTTTCCTTTTCATTGCCTTGATCCTGAGTTCTTTCGTGGAAAATCAGTCGTATGAATAAGTTTGTTTGTTTGCTTGTCTGGTTGCAGAAGTCTACGTGAATGGGATGTTGTAATAAATTGCTCAACTAATATAAACGGCAACTGCGGAAAGAATAAGAGTTTTTCTAACGGTAGTTGACTTTTTTTGTAGTAGTAATTACTTGGAAATTGATACATTAGCAGAAATCGAAGAGTTTTGAAAGAGTATAAGAAAAATTAGACTAAATCTAAATGAGCTCATATACAAAACCTTAAGGCATAAGGGTCGTCTTTATGTTTCTTTCTAATATGGATTTACTCTACTTGTGTATTTCTTACTTCCCTTCACTAATTCATCATATCCAAATCTACGAATAAATCCAATAAAGTGTTTTGAAGAGGCCTAAAGAGAAATTAGACCACATCTAAGTAAATTCATATACAACCAAGATATCACATCTCAATGTAACATGTTATAAGTCATATCTTTGTATATAACTCTATTTTTTAAAGTGAATTTCCAATAGATCTTTCGTTTATTCTTATCCAATATTTCACTTATTCTTGCAAAACAAATGTTTAAGGATTTTCCTTACAAATAATGTTATCTTCATCTTACTTAAATTACCAAATAATATGATATTTTTATTTTATTATATTAATTTCCTTTTTTTCTCTGTATTAATGCTATAAATACGTGATGTATATTGAATTTGAGATAATAATAAATAGTCCTTCCTTTCAATCGAAAACATTACACGGTATCAGAGCAATTATCAATCCTCTACCTCTCAATTATCATAACAAGAATTCACTCACGGCTCTTTCCACAATAATAATTACATGCTAAAAAGTACTTGTTAAGAAGTAGAAAGCTTATTTATGTGACAATATGATTAAAATTAGTATGAGAAACAGAAAATAGATAAAATGAAGATAACATTATTATCTAACAATTTGGATTCGGCATAATCAAGCTAGCAAATCAGCAAATGCAGAATGGAGAGCTTTACAAGAATGCTTTCACCGCAACAATCTACACCTTGGGAAAAGAAAGAAACTGAAGGATATATAGAGGGGTGTTAGAGTGTTCCATATTGCTTAGACATAAAAATGTTAAAGGGTTTATAAGTGGTAAGGGTCAGCTATCCAAACAACTAGTCCTAGTTATTTGGACAATAGTTGACCTAAGCTTAATTCTTATTAGTGGGCTCTACACTTTACCCATAATAGCTGACCCAAACCCAATTCTTATTAGTGGGCTCTACACTTTACCCATATTAAAAAAATTTAACATGCTATCAGAGCAGGTTTGATTCGAATTATTAATTTCCCGATTGTCCGTTTGGATGTCCAGTCCCAGCAGCCCGGCCCGGTTACGACTGCGTATATTTCAAGTGACAACTGGATGTCCAGCTCCAGTTGCACTTGAGGGGGAGTGTTAGAGTGTCCCATATTGCTTAGACATGAAGATGTTAAAGGGTTTATAAGTGATAAGGGTCAGCTATCCAAACAATTAGTTCTAGTTATTTGGATAATAGTTGACCCAAGTCCAATTCTTATTAATGGACTCTGCACTCTTCCCGTATTAACAAAATTTCAACAAGGAGAGAAAACTGACAAACAACAGCTAGCCCAAGACATAATCAACAGGATCAGAGCTATTATACTGGCAAAAAATGCACAGAACAATCCGTCTTTCGGAATGAAAATCAGATGGCAATTATAATCACGTGGTAAGTATTTTCTTCTTGTTTGACAAGTTTATAGAATCAGGAAGCTAATGTATCCATTGTAATGAAGAAATTGCTTTTGCTATGGTTAATGCAACCTTTATTCATTTTCCCAAAAAAATATTTGGATTCGGCATGGTCATTCCGATGTTAAAATCAATCTCCAAAAGAGGGTAGAGATCAAAATTGTATACTTCACTTGTTCTCCAAAAGTTTTTCCTTACTTAATATAGAACAAGCGGATTGATTGTAGAGCTGAAAAAGAACCACCGTGGGTTGTTCTTGAAGAATTTGATGAATGAATACGATTTTGACTCATTTTTTCATTACTTACTATGGGAAAGAAAAAAAGGGGTTATAGGGAAGCATTTATTAGGTTGATATATGTACTTTTCTCGCCAATTTGGCAGGTTTTGATTTCCTAAAGATGTGTGAGATAAAAGTATGTTTTCATGTAGTCTTATTTTTAATGCAAGAGTTTTATTTATATAATGCAAGGTAAGTGATCTCTATCTCATAGTGAATCTAACGAAAAATATAGTCAGTTTAATTGTAAAAATCTTGAATCGTCTAATTTTTCAATTTAATTTTTAACTTTCTAGTTTTATTTGTTAAAATTGATCAATTTATTAATAAATCGATCAATTTAGTAAATTAATAAGTTATTATAAATTAAAATAAATAAATCAATCATATCTTAAATTCTTTAATTTCATTTAATCTTTAGCAGGTTTTATAATAATTTAATACCAATTGAACCTTTTAAACTTTAAACCTTTTATTTTATCAACTTAATTTCCAGTATAGTTTTTAAAACATTAATAAAATATAACATAATCAATTTGTTGATTTGAGATTTTAAAAAACAGGATAAGTCACTTGAAAAATTCAAGTTAAATAATAAGTTCGATATAAGCGAGATTGGTAATTAAATCAATCCCTTTAATTTTGAAAATTTCAAGTTAAATAATTAACTCGATTCAAGCGAGATTTGTAGTAGACTCAAACGTATAACAAACCCTTATATGTAGCCACCAAGAAAATTAGATTCGTGGTCTTGGTTAGGTTCTTGGAGGTGGAACAAGTTTAGCAATTAAGTCCAGAACAATTTATTGCCTGACAAGAAAATGTAACAAGAAACATAAATCAAGCTGGTAAGAACAATGACCATACGAGAATATCACCATCGCAATCACTTGGAAGATTTAAATGTTCTCATACAAACATAATTTAGTTCAAATTGTAAACAAACTATTTAAGACATTTTAAGTTGAGATTTATTTAACAAACCATCACTGTTTTTTCTGCATTATTTACATGCTGAGGAAGATAAGAATGGAAGTAACATATCGGCTTAGCGATATGATAAATTATCAAGCACAGAGCAGTGTTTCTGTGACTCTTTATTTGGACTTGAAAGGTATGGCTCTGATGACTATCTGGTGGTAGAGTGCTGCTAGTGCTGCTCCACAGAAAGGTCCTACCCAGAATATCCACTGCACCCATTAAAAGCCACAGATTAAACAACAGAATTAACTAATTATCTCAAGTAGGCACAGCCCGAGCTTGAGCAGCTCATTCAAAACGATGTCGATTTAGGTTAAATTTCTCAAAACAAGATCGTTTTGCAGACGAGTGGTTGACTCGCTTGAGCTTGAAGAGTCGGTCTGATCCAAAACCTGATCAAACTAGACTTAACTTATTAACTTCAGGTTAAGTCTGAGTTCAGATCCAATTGTCATTCCTACAAGAAAGATGATCTTTCTCTTACTTGGTCATCCCAAGCTTGGTCCTTGTTGAAAATGAGGGCTGCACCAAGACTCCTAGCTGGGTTAATACCAGTTCCTGTAATTGGAATGGTTGCTAAGTGCACCAAGAACACGGCAAATCCAATAGGAAGTGGTGCCAAAATCTGTTAAATATAACAAAATTAATTAAGTGATCAATACTTAATTAGGAGTAATCAATCACAAGTCCGACTCGAATGCCTTCACGAAAATGTCGTCATTTTAATATAATTACCTAAAACAACCTTGTTTTGATTCATAAACTTAAGAAAATTAAAACTAAAATAAGGTCACTTTTAAATGATCCAAGCGCATTCGAACAGCTCAGCCCATTGTCATTCCTAGTTATCCCTATACTTTTTTACTCACAGGAACATGGGAGTCTCTAGCGTTGCGTTTAGCATCTGTAGCAGAGAATACTGTGTAGACCAACACAAAAGTTCCAACAATCTCAGCTCCAAGACCATCGCCCGTGCTATATCCTGAGCTGACGATGTTGGCTCCACCTCCAAGCCTCTGGTACTGGCTCTTTTCGAAGATCTTCACAACACCAGCCCCACATATTGCTCCAAGACACTGCATTATCATGTAAAATACAGCTCTGGTCAGCGACAGCTTCCTTGCCAATAACAGCCCGAAAGTCACTGCCGGATTTATGTGACCACCTGCGTATATCTCCATCGTTAGTTACTGTTCCAGCTTGATAATATCTGAAAAACATGTGTTATGTTTATGTCTATATAAATGGCGGTATAGAATTCTAAGTTGATGTGTAACAAGGTTACCAACTGTTAAGCAATTGGGGGACTCGTTACAATATTGATTTTGGTGTTGTTAAAGTATTGTTTTAGATAATTTTTTAAAATTATAACATATTCTGTTAATTTTATATAATTATCTATTATCTAAAAAATTAAAATTTAACTCAAAAGCTCAATTTATTAAAGGATCAATTATAAAAAAATACAAACTATATTCAATATTATAATCCTAGTTTGATCTTTAAAAATATTGTTAAAGTGCTGTAATGTTCATCTTTTCACAAAAATAGCTTGACGTTATATTATTCGTTGATATGAATGACGTAATGAATTATGCCAAATTAGTATTTTTTTTACGTGGAAAATTCGGGCTAATATTATAAGACTGAGTAAAGATTTGCAATTAACTCTTTATTAAAATAAGCATAAAGGTATTTTATTTTTTAAACATAATAACTATTAACTAAAATTATTTTATATTTAAAAATAAAAGATTCAATTTAGCCCTTTAACTGTTCCTAATTTACAATTCTGATTCACTAATTTTCTGTAGTTCGCTGCTCATCTTAGATCAACTGCAATAACTGTAATAACTGAGTGTACCTGAAATGCCAGCAGTACAGTAGACAAGAGCAAAGATCATGCCACCGAATGCCCAAGCTATCCCCTGAGTCCCGACAGTAGAGCATTTCTTGTTGGATTTTGAGACACCCATCACTGTAAGAACAGTGATGTAAAGGAACAAGAAGGTGGCGACGAACTCGGCAATGCCGGCCCTGTAAAAGGACCAAGACGAAAGCTCTCCAGGCTCGAAGATCGGCGCAGGAGGAGGTTCATTGTAGTCCTTCACGTCTTGTGATTGAGCAGCTGTTCCTATCGGTTGCTTTTCTCTGTACCTATTTGCTCCCACCCTCACATCTTCTTCTCTGCCCTCCATGATAGAACAGGTTGATGTCTGTTGCTCACTTGTTTCTGGTCATGTTTTGGCCCTTTAAAAAGGGTTTTGTAGATTGGAAGGATTGAGTAACTCTCGGGTTAATGAACCATGACGGGTTGTGTGGGGTATGTGTAGCGTGAGTTTTGGACAATAGTAGGTGAATTGTTGCAACATGTGACTGATCATTCACTTCACTTGCAAAAGTGGACTTTGATCTTGAGCTTTGTCCGTCTCTTTCTCATGTCTACTCATTCACTTTATTTGAAAGTCTCTGATTCATTCTCTTAACTTCCAAAGAAAGTATTTTCCGACTGGTGACTGCCAAAACCGTGACTGGGACGATCATTAAAAAAAAAGTTTTCAAATCCTTAAATGATGGCGGTCGGATACAGAAGAACTTAGTTAAAGGATTGCACGCGATGCACGAGTGTAGGTTTGTTTCTTTTGTGATTGTAACTAAATTCTTATTAGTTGGATCGTACATTTTAATTATGGATGACATTTTAACCCAGTTTTGACTTCATCTAACCTGAAGTTGAAGTTAATGTGCTCGTTTTTTATTGATCGGACTTCAAACTAAGTTTAGGTTTCTAGGCTCAAGCTCAGATTTCTCAACCGAGTCCAGATCTTCTGTTCAATATTATGGTGTCTTATTGTGTCTAATAAATCTCAGTCATTTATTTCCGAGTCCAGATCTTCTGTCTAATATTATGGTGTGTTATTGTGTCCAATAAATCTCAGCCATTTATTTATGTGGGTCCCGCGTGGGTCCCGTAAAATAAATGGCTGAGATTTCATGAGACAGAATAAGACAGAGTAATATTGGACAGACGATTTGGACTCTTCTCAACCTATCCCGTTCAAAAACTTATATAATTTTTTTTATATAGAGGAATAAAAGCAAATCCTAAAAAGTGGGTCTTGAGGTTAAAACCCCACACATATCCTCAAAGAGGATAGCAAGACATTTCGAAGGAGGAGACTGCAAACTAGTAAATCCGAAGCCAAAAGACTCCGCATTAGAATTCAATCAATCAGCGCAATGATTTCCTTCACGAAAGACATGGCGGAGACGAACCGTTCAAGATTTAGCTAGTAGAATATGAATAGCCTTTACCAAGGAGGTAGTATAGGAAGACCTCGATCTTGAGGAGGAAAGAATGTTAATGACTACCAAGGAATCAACTTCTAGCTCAACCCGCCGATAACCCATATCCCAAGCTAGATTTAACCCCGAATAAACACCCCATAACTTAGCATCCAGGGGCGAGCAAAAGCCAATATGATGGACGAACCCTCCCAACCAAACACCAGAACTATCGCGAATGAGACCAACGGCAGAAGCATTTCGACTTGACATTTGCTTCATCCCATCCGTGTTCAACCTGATCCATCCCTCACGCGGTTTGGCCTAACCAATATGCCTAATGCTACTAGTGCCATGACCAACAGCAGCTCGAGAAGTAACTGTACTTGCTTTCACAACCCAAGTCGCATAATCTAGAACAATAGTCTTGCTAGCGACTGGCCAGGAGAAATCATCTTCAAATAAACTTTTATTTCACCAAAGCCACATGAACCAGCAGGAAACCTCACATATAATAGACCACCTTAAACCACTAACCTCTACATGATTGTAGAGATTCGAGATTAGCCACATCGAAGTGTTAGGACTAAAGAAATGCACAAAGGCCACTTCAGATGAAAACTACGTCCAAAATGAGCGCACTCTAAGACAATCTCCAATAGCATGCAAACAAGATTTAGGATTGCCACAATAGTGACACCTGTCATCATCAGAAAGATGTCTATAAGTACGTTGTTGATTGGTAAAAAGTTTTCCTTTAGCAAACAACCATAAGAAAGATCTGATACGTTGCAGACTTTGTCATTTCCAAATCAAAGACCACAATCTACTATTGCCTTCATCACCAATATTTTCAATTAATTCATACGTAGATGCTATGGAAAAGGACCCATTTTGGTTTGGATCTCACACCACGTGACCTTCATCAAACTCAGGTCTCGGAGCCATAACGCTTGCAATTGTCATGCACACTGCCAATGGAAGGAGGTTCTGAAATTTCTCCCAGCGCCAATACCCCTTTATGTCCACAAAACTGCCTTAGTAACCGCACTGTTTGCGTGGTATAGATAGGTAACGATGCAAGAACAGATTGCATCAGTGTGACCCTACCTGCAAGGGAGAGAAAGCGAGCACCCCAACCTGTTAGTTTATTTTGAGCTTTATCAAGGATGTATTGGTACGTATGCCTCGTCAATCTTTCATGAATTAATGGAACCCCAAGATACTTTCCAAGGTTCGTGGTGAGCTGGAAACCCAAATTCTTACTTAAGGCTAGAGCTCGAGATCGAGAAATGTTCTTTGAGAAGTAAACTTTTGAATTGTCATTGCTGACTTTTTGTCCTGATGTCATACAAAAGTATCTAGAACCTTGGAGATTATCTGCACCTGATCCATGGAAACCTCCGCAAACAAAATGAGATCATCCGCAAAAAAAAAGGTGAGAGATGGTAGGACCTTCTCTACTCAACCTCATCGGCTTTCAAGTCCCTTTGCTACCTCAGAATAAATAAGATGTCCCAACCTCTCCATACAAAGAACAAACAGATAGCGGGATAAAGGATCTGCTTGCCTGATTCTTCTATTCAGAGTAAAAGAATCAGAGAGTTCACCATTCCAGCAAACTTTCATTGAGACTGAAGTAACACACTTCATAATCAAACTAATCAAGTTCGTTGGCAAACCAATATCCATCAAAGTATCCAGGATGAAATCCCACCGGAGACGATCGTTGTTGAATGCATTTTCTCATTGGAATTAGTGGTATTTTCCCTTAATTTTTTGCATACAGTTATTAGATTTTATACATATTTTACCCACTAATTTGTTTAGTTCCTGTGAATCTGCATTTATAGTGGTTTCTGTTTAATATGTAAATAAAAAATGAAAATGAAAAGGACTTTGATTGAAAAAGACAGAGCTCAAATTTTGTTGGGAATGTACAGGTTAGACAGCAACTTGAGATAGGTGAAACGACAATCCAGCAGGAGGAAAACTCAGACCAAAACGTTATAGCCAGGGGAGCAGTCCAAAACGCAGGGAGGAAAAGAAGAAAACGCAAAAGCTAGCTACGGATGTGCTAGGTTTTAATTTCATAGGAGGAGCTAGAGAGAGCACGGACACACGCAAGGAGCCGAACCACCGAGACACACGCAAACGCAGAAACGAACGAGGCACACAGTTGGGGAGAGACGCATCAGGGGACGACATGGACGTATGCGAGGACGCATCAGGAGCGCACCACCAAAACGACACACGGACCCTGGGGAGACGCACACACCAGTGAAACGCACGCAAGCACCAGGAGACGTACACGGGACAGAGAGGCAAACGCATGCACCAGGGGAGACAAGGATCCCAAAAACTTGTTCAACCTCTGTTTTATTATCTAGTTTCTCTTACGATTTGCTGACTTTGATTTCTGTGGTTTTCATCTTATTATGAGTGAGTAGCTTCTTCGAAGCTTCAAGGTTGGGATTGAAGCTTTTAGCTAGTTTCTGTGGATTGAATCTTGGTTTGATTTATAAGTATGAGTTTTTTGGTTTTGATTTCTCTGTTTTGAGATTAACTTTGCTGGTATTGTGTTTGGCTAACCATTACTTGACATTAGTTGTTAATTGAAGAATCGATAGGTGAGAATTGATAACGGAACTCCAAAACAGGGAACTTATAAATTTCAGATTTAGACATAGACTAAATTTATGAGAGGAAACCCAGGTTAGCAAAGAACTTAATGGGTTATACTTGATTGCTAGGCTACGATAGTAGATTAGGATTATTGCATAATACTCTTTTGATACCTTGAAAAATGGTCTAAGAACTCTAGGCTCAACCTTCTATCAATCAGAATTTGCCTCATAAATTGATTCGGGTAAAGTCCATAGAAAATGCTAAAAGTGGAACCTTCCTTGAAGCTTACCACATTCCATTCGGATTAATCCCTAGAGATATTCGCATTTTTTTTCAGCATTGGTTTTATTATTTTTTATAGTTAAAATCCTTAATTTAAATCCCCATTCTTACACAGCTGCTTAGTCCAATTAATTAAGTAGTCCAAGCCTAGTGTTTACACAATTACTCTCTTTGGGACGATATTATTACTATACTACTTGAGACCCGTGAACTTGCGGAGTTCCATCAATCGTAGGCTTTCTCTAAATCTACTTTGATTGCAAGAAACCCAGATTTGCCTTTTTTCTTCCTCATCAAGTGAATGACCTCCTGAGCAATAATAATGTTATCTGCAATTAAACGGCCAGGAACAAAACTATACTGGTTGTGAGCTACCATAGAATCGAGGACAGGTTTCAGATGATTCACTACAACCTTAGTAATAGTCTTGTATAATACAGTACAGAGGCTAATCGGTCTGAATTGAGTGATGGACACTGGGGATTGGACTTTCAGGATCAAAGCAAGGACAGTTTGATTCAGCTCCAACTCCCATTGTTCATGCTTGAACACCTTCTGAACAAATTGAAACACATAATGGCCCATGAAGTTTCACTGTTTTTGGAAAAATAACACATTGAATCCGTCAAAACTAGGAGCTTTATTGGCATCCATCTTAAAAATAGCTTTCTTAATTTCATAGTATACTATAGGAGAACGGAGAGAAACCTGATAAGTCAAATTTTGTGTAGATGATTGTGGAATGATTTGGATTCAATTTGACTTATTTCTTTGTGGATTTGAAGT
>JANITX010000005.1:513909-524917 GCA_027564395.1 Erythroxylum ulei
CTTGCATCCTTGGAAATTATCACTTGAAATTGCATTGGTCCTTTAATTAAAATCCTGAAATAATTTCTTAACCAATTATATATATTTTATAATTATCAAAACATAAAGGAATTTTTATTTGTCAACCACCATTGGTCCAACACTCCTTAATTTATTGATAAATCTCTTAAATTGGTAAACCCCAAAACCCTAAGTCTAAACCATCAAATTTCCCTTGTTTGTTTATTTACAGTCTTTACAATTTATTGTTTGCTCCAATCCAATCATCTTTTAAGTTTCTTGTCATTTTAGTTCAAGAAATTATGATTAATTCAGTAGCAAGTATTTTAGTGTTTGTGGGAGACTACCTTCGAATACTCAATTTGTAGGTAGGTATTAAGAACGATTCTGTGTACTTGCAGATTTTATCGACCATTTCATATTTTGTAAATATTTTAGAACGTAAATATACTTTATTTTATATCAATTTATTAGGAAATAATTTATATCAATAACAACAACAACATTAAATAAAAAATAACTAGTACTAGTAAATAAATAATTGAAGAAGTTATATACTAAAATGTATTCTAATTATCCCTTATTTGATTAAGTTTCTTCAGTGATAATTGATATTTATAATTTCGTCTATATAATTCAAAATTCAATGCATTGAAATGTCAATATCTAATTATAGTACCTTACTTATTTATGATTCATTATGTAGGAACATAGATGGGAACAAGAAAAAGACACGACTGCTTGGATTATATGTACAAATATCGAGGAAGATATGAACGGAAGAGAATTTATAAAGAAAAGGAGTCTCTTTTCCACATTTTCGGCTAACTATTATCAGTTCCAAGGAAGCCATAATCAAAAGCTTATCGTTCATTTCGGCTGCTCAAGATTAGCCACGATCTTTTGAATCGGGTTCCCATGATAGTTAACCAAAAATACGTGAATGGTCATGTTTCAATTATGTTTCGTTGATTATATTGAGCTTTTTTATTATTAAAAGATAAAGACTTTAAGTCGATCTTTAAAGGGGTGATAGTAATATACAAGGGGAACTTAATTATCTAATTAAATTTATAATTGATTATTCCAAAACAAAGAAATAAAAGGTTATTTTGGATATAATTTTAATGGTTTTTATTAATAATAGTACCATATCCAATATTTTAAAAACCGAAAGTTTAACAAAAAAATCTTAAATCGATTAATTTTTCGATTAATTTAGTTTAATACTTTTTGTTATTAAAATTTGATTATTTTATTAATTAACTGGTTAATTTTAATAAACTAATTAATTATTATAAAATAAAATAAACAAATTGATTTTTATTTAACAATCTTTTTCCAATTAAACTTTAAAATTTTTAAAAGTAATGTTAATTTTTTCTAATATTTTTTAAATTCTTCAATTTTATTTAATCTTTAACCTGTTTTACGAGGATTTAATATTAATTAAACCTTTTAACTCTTAAATTTTCTGTCTTATCGATTTAACTTGCGGTCTGATTTTGAGAACATTAAACTTTATTCAACATGTCCCTTCCCGTATTAAACTTGACTTCGAATAATCTTTACATGACATATTTTTGTAACAAATTTCTCATCTTTTCGACTCTGATACGTATAATAAAAATAGGAGAATCTCAATTTATTGTTTGACTCCTAATCGTATGTAATTTTTTTACGAATTACAAAAAAAAAACTCTAGCTTGTAGCAGATTTGTTCATGTGTCGAATTCAGAACTTTATGAATCTAACAAAGGACCAAAGCTCGAGAAATAGTCCAAAGTCAAAACTAAATATAATCTGAAAATTTCAAATAACAACATGTAATCTTAAATTATAAAATTTGTAACTAAGATCGATTGTAGGGTATTAAACAAATAGTTACTTCGAGATGGTGAAATCAAATCCACAAAGTTGTGTTGTGTCGGTGAAAATCCTCGCATTGGGTTCATCATTCTGACCGGCCACAGGATCGCAGGCGCCGCCGTTGTAGGTGGTTTTGGAACAAAGCAATCCTACTTGGAAACTAGATTAATATTTAAAAATAACGCAAAGCTTATTAAAAGTTTGTCCTCGGTCAACAAACCTGTTTCTATGATTTTATCAACTTTCAAATTTTTTAATTAAAACACTGGACACTGCTTATGATTATTCCTTAGTGACACTTTACTTTAATTTAAGTAAATATCAAAACATCAAATGTTTTTATTGGAGATCTAATGGGTATTGATAAAGTAAATTATCACATTAAAATTTCTTTAAAGGGGTTTTGTCAAAACTAATTTTCAAATTCCATCGATAAGTTCATACCTAATAAAATTATAACAACAACTGAAAATTTCGTTAAAATGTAAGATTTGGATATATCTAATCACATATAGTCTTATTTTTATATAATAAAATAAGTATTTTTGATAAACCAACATATAATATAAATTAATAACAATACAAAATATCAATAAATATATAAAATATGGTAAAGATTAAAAAAATTTATAAAAAATAAAAAAGTAATTACAAGAATAACTCAGTAACTCACATCGTAACAGTTTTTGGGAATTCTATTTATTAATAGCATTTACTGCTCTGACTACATAATATTTGATAGCTGAACGTCTGAATCAATTAAATCCACAGGTAGTAGTTGAATGGCAGGCAAGAAATCATTTGGAAGGTCCCATATATGCACTATCAAATAAGTGCATATAAATTGTGTCTTTTCTAAACTATCAGATCCCCTTCTTAATTAATTTCTACCAATTTTATTAACATATTTATATAGAATCTCATAAATATATGAACAAAATTAAGTAAAACAGGGTTGAAATACCCTAATAAGAACAAGTGCTTCCAACCCCTTCTCTAGTGTTAGAACTTCCCAATGAGTTTTGAAGAATTTAGCTCTTGAACAATTATTTAAATCAAATTTTTTATTTGATTTTGAGTTATTAATTAACTTAAATTACACAATTAGATGTTATAATGTATATTCCAAATTTTGTCTTCTATGTTATAAAAAAATTACTTATAAATTACCATTTTACGAAGAAAAAAAGTACATAAATTATATGAAATTTATCACCTTACTCTTCAAAGATTCGTCCGATATAAGATGAGTTAGTATATACATAAATTAAGTCAAATGTCATCTTATTAGTATCTCTGATTTGATCTTTTTAATATTTATTTATCTAATAGAAGAAGACATTATCGAGTCAAAAAATTCTGTTTATAAAAAATATCTGACAAGAATTCTTAAATTTGATTTTATAAATATAAATAATGTCTGATTTTGAGTAACCAAAAAATTAGGGATTGAATTGGGAATTCAAGATAGTGTTATGATGTCTCGAGACTTGAGGATAGAGATGATGTCTTGGCCCTCTTGGGGTTCTTCTAAGCCCCCACATACCATCAAAGATTCTAAAGAAGAGAGATATGAAAAGCAAAAGGAAACAAAAGTGAGAGATATACACAAGAAGCCTCAATGACTTTCACTTTTTTTTTAAACTTTCCTTCTCTTTTGATTTCTTTACTTATCCAAAGGGCAAAGCCATCATTCACCAATTCGTTCTGATACAAAACCTGAGGAAACATTTCGATGGTGATATATAATATAATGAGAAACCCACAAGTTTCACCTTTTATCTTCCACTCATTAACAACCCTCTGACTATATATATGCCATTCTAATCATTTTCTTTCTTTGTTTGAGCACTAACAAATTCGATCAGCATCATCATGACTACTCAATATACCATATTTCTCGATTGTTTCAACCACAATCGATTCGCAAGATTACAATTTATCTTTAACAAAAAAGGTTAAAACTTACAAAATGCTCATTAATCAACTTATCTAAGATACGTAATTTAGTAAAGATATTAGAATCGATATTTTAAAAATTAGATTAAAAGTTAACCCGTTAAAACAAGAGGTCTGAGGCTTAAAAAAATTCAACCAGTATTAAATTGTTATAAAATTGGTAAAATTAAAAATTTTAAAATATGATTGAAAGAGATTATCTCTATCTATCTATTAAAGAATTTGAAGCTTAATTAAAAAATTTGTTATATAAAAATTAGTTAATTAATTTAACTTTATAAGAATTATTAATTTATGAAAATTGACCTACTAATTAATAAACTGATCAATTTTTAACAATAAGAGTTATTAAAATAAATCAAAACGTAAGATTTAAAATTGAAAAACAAAAAGATAGTTTTAAATTTTTTGTAAAAAAATTTTAATTGAAAATTGAAAACAAAAAGATAGTTTAAAATTTTTTATAATTAAAATTTTAAATCATTAATTAGAAATCCGTATATAAGAATTTACTTAATAAAAATCGGCTAAAATTGAATAAAATTTAAATTTTAAAATATGATTAAAAGAGATTGTCTCAATCCATCAAATAATTTGAAGTTTAATGAAAAAGATTATTATGTGAAAATTAATTAATTAATTTTACTTTATAAGAACTTATTAATTTATAAAAATTGACTAATTAATTAATAAACTTACCAATTCTTAATAACAAGAGTTAATAAGATAAATCAAACTCAAAATTAAAAATTGAAAAAAAGTTTAAAATTTTTATAATTAAATTTTTTAATCATTAATTAGAAATCCGTATATAAGAATTTACTCGATACATAATGGATTTTTCAGACATTGTAGACAAATTGGATCTCCTGGCAAAGTCGTCATGCTGATGAATTCCTTTCACGCATATTACATAGCGAGTGAAAGGGCAAAAGAAGAATAAGGAATTTCCTGACAAGTGGCAAGAGATTGCTTTTTCACTTGCTAGTGCTTCAGCATTCACATGGCTTCCATACCAATTTGGGACCCCTCAATTGATGATTGCGAGACAGACATGTTCCTACACTGAATTTTTAGCAGCTGGTATTGAACCTTAACTTCAGCTTTCGTGCTTTCATTTCTCCATCAGCTTCATGTCAACCTTTTGAGTGAATCTCAGAGTTTCTTGAAATAAATATTATATTATACTTAATAATACTAATAGATTATTTAATAAAAGTTATCAATTGTGATAAATACTTTATATTAACACATATTTTATGTAAGTCGTTTAATAAATCAACGGCTCCTAACACATTTAGTATAAATGATACTCCAAACTCGTAATTTCAAGTAGCTTTTCCAAGTTCAACCACTTGAAAAGGACTCAACGAATAAGACATGTTAGAGCTCGTAACAATCATTTAAATCAAGCTCGTAACTTGATTTTGAATTATTGACTCGTTAAATAATTAAATTCAAATTACGTAACTTACGAATCGTACTTGTTTACACTGTTTGCAATCAGGCTTGAAAGCACAAGATTGTCAATCAATAGCTTTCACGAGTTCATATTGCGTCTAAGATTAGAATATTTATGAGTCAATCAAGCCACTACGTAAGTCCATAACCTACGATTCGGTAGTGTTTTCTCACCTAAACGAAGAAAAAACTACAGAGTAACATTGAAACATAAGTCCTGAGTGCGGTACAAATCTTTCTGTGGTTAGTTAGCTTAGGCACATGCAGCTACAGATAGTTGCTATAGAGGAAGAAAGAGATGGGTTTTCCCTCAATAATACAAATTTATATTGTCATGTGGTTTTGTGACAGTATGAGGGATTGATTACAAACACTTCTCTTATATACTCAAGCATTTTTTATATTCAAGTCATAGATTCTCCTCGACTCCTAAGCAAATTGGTCAGTATCACATGTGATCATACTAACAATTTCACATGTTATTAGATGTGAAATTTAAGAAAACCCTCTATCATTAAAGTCCAAACCAAATTTGATACGAAAGAATCATCATCAATACTACTTCTGTTACTACTTTGATCGTAATAAGAGACTAAAAACGGTATTGAACGTATCTAATATTGACGGGTACCGAACTTGTATAATGTTAGTATTAAAATCGGTTTGAACTCTGCTAAACTCGGCTACCTATTGCACATCAATTAGCTTGAGATGAAATTAAAGGCTATCAGTAATCAGTGTGCATGTGATGATACTATTTTATTCAAGATGATTGTGATATTGTAAAAGGGTAATTGATAGGTTAAGCAAAAGCTAATCATCCACCGATAAAGTGTTTGAGGCCTGCTCTTGCTTTGCCTTTAGAAAATCAACCCCAAGATACCTGGTTGAATCCTATTGATTACTTTCTCTAAATCGCAGCTTTTAAATAAGCGGGGGAAAAAAAAGAAAACAAAAGCAAAGCAGACTGTCTTTGTCTAGGTCATGCATTCATTAATCAAAGATTAGTCCATTCATTTTCACACTTCCTGACTTAACTTTGAGATGGTCAAAAATGGAGTGTCTCTTTAAAAGACAAAACGAATGTATGTATAGAACTTTTTGTGTGAAACCAAATTGGGTATGATGACTCGATTTTAATTAATTGCGATCTACATTTCGGTTATGACCTATTACGATAATTGTAAACTCATGAACATAATTATGAGTAATGTGAATGCAATTTCAACAAATCGGTATACTATTGGAAACTAAAATAATAACCTTGCCGAAGACTATATATCTTAAATTCTTAGTTAATAGTAAAATTTCAAAGGTTAATCGATCAGATCTCAAATTAGTTAGAGACATTTTTACGGTAGAAGTAAAATAACGCTAATGATAAGCGTAAAATAAGTGTCAAACTCGTGACATAATTTATAAAAACGTACTAAAATAAAGTTTTAGTCTCATTAGATATTTGTGAAAATATAATTTTACACTTTTCTCGTTAATAAAAGAAATCTTTTATATATATTACTTAAATTATGTAAATTTTTGTATTTTTATTATATTATTTTCTTTCTATATTACTTTACAATTAATATTATAATAATTGACATTGTACCACTATTAACATGAAAGGAACTTATTCCTAAAAGAACATAGAAAAGATGATGCTCTTAATTATATTGAAATTTAAGGCAGATATGTGCATATCTTTAGTAAGTAGCCATTAAATTTATTGATGTAAAGCCTATCCCAAAGGTGGGGACTAAGAGTAGACAGTTTGGTACAAATAATAGATGAGGGGCCTCATTACGCATCAATATGTATCATATAAGGGGTCCATATATATATATACACACACACACCAGCATTTGTTCATCTCTTATCCAAACTCCCTTTATACCTTTAGTCATTTATCACCAATTATTAAAGAGTATATTATAATATTCTTCACAAAGAGTGTGTGTGCAAAGCTTGAAAAACTTTGGATCCTTAACCTAAAACCTTATAATTTTCAAAACCTAACCCCATATCATGCAACTACTAAGTTTCATGTCTTAAAATAAGCATTTAACTTATTTTTTGGGAAGTAAATTATTAAATTTCGTGCCCAAAATTCTATAGGAGGTGAATCAATTTGGCATGATCTCATACTCCCTTATAAGGTCAAAAATTGTCACAATAAGACTTGATGTTCTCATTGAATCTGAGAATAAAACAAGATATAAGCAATTTAGATTAAAGCACGTGATAGGATATTGTCATAAGTTCTTATTTTTGTAAATATTTTCTGTTCATAAAATAGTATTTCATTTCAAAATACTTATGTCTGCTTTGTTGATTAATGAATTAAAAATCTTTGATAATTCTTTATGGATTATTCCTAACAAAGTGCTGGGTTTTGGAACTACTCTATTGAAGTTTTTATTATGGAAACAAATTATGTGAAGATGTCTTTAAACTTATAAATTTGAAAGACTCAAACACGAGGTTTCAAATACCTTCCCATAAATCACAAGACTGAGTGTTCGAGTTATGAATTACATGCATTTGGTCATTTGTTCGTTAAAAACTGACGACAGAAACAAAGAGACATGTGAAACCTTTTCTTGGTGCAAAACCTGACTGGTCATTTTTAGCAAATAATTTATGAACTCGAGCCGTTTTAGTAGGGTTGAATTGGCCATGGAAAGGGAGGTGTAGGCGTAGGAATTGCTGGAAATAATGAAAGGGATTGATAAATCATAATTATATAGTATGAATGTCCCATCGGATTACTCTTTTGTCTTTTCAGGGAATGTATTTATTATATGTGAAAATAAATAGTCCTCCCAATAATTTTCCTCCAACGTCTAAAACGGTGGCTAATTAGATTCCGAAACTTAAATTTGAGACAAGTGGGAATCTTTAAGCACTGTAGGAAACTTGAGGCAAATTCCCCAAACTGGCTTAAGTTCGAATAAAACAAAGTGGGTATTAAAAAGTAAAAAATTCAAGTTCTTAGGGTATTAAAAAGTAAAAAATTCAAGTTATTTTTTGTATAAAGTTTTATATTTTGCGAACATCAAATTCTTTTTATAAAGAGATCGTTTATATGGTTCGAACTTGTAATTTTATAGTTACAAATAAACAATTTTTACCAATTATTTTAAGAAGAAATTATTTAAGTTATTTATTCTTAGGAGTATAAAAAATTTTATTCAACCATGCATTAATTAGATATGAAAAAATGAGTTCTATAAATAATTAACGAGATATTAAGCGTATTAAAAAATTATCTAGTACATTAAAAAATATATATTTAGAGATGATAAACAAATTTATATTTGATCCTTTAATTTTAAATAAATAAATTAAATTAGATTTAATTAAATATCAGTTTAAATTTGAAATGTAATAATTTTTACCTAACTAATAATAATAAATGAAAACATGTATATTTGAAATAAGCTGACTAGATTATGTTTATTCAAACTCGATCTTAAATATTAAGAAATTGGGATTATACCGAACATTTTCACTAAAATATGCATTCAAAAACTCTTAAATATTAATAAATTAAACAAAATTTAATTAAATATGAGTTTAAATTTGTTAATAAAATCTTCTTATAAACTAATAATGATAAATCAAAACAAATATATTTGAAATCAATTGACTAAATTATATATGATTAAAATTAAATTCAAACTCCATATCAAATGTTAAGAAATCGACCCACTTTCATTAAAACGTGCATCCAAAAAATATATATTACAAGTGTTCATAAAGAGAGAAAAAATGCTAGTTAGCTATCTGTCTTTTGTCGGTATTTGTTACTTTTTATTGTAGAAAAAGGAAAAAAGGGAAAAACACAAGCATCACGTAACTATTAATCTTTCACTTCTTTGCAACTAGTGGACCTCAAACTAAGCTTTGAGTCTTGGTTACAAGATCACTATACTAAATTGATAGGAGTATTCTTATTATTATTCTAAGAAATTGACTGCCCATCACATCAAATATTGCTGGACCACGATCACTCTTACGGTCTTACCCACCCTCGTTAAACACTTCAAGCAAGTGCAATCGAAGCTGTTAGGTGTTTTACTCTTGTGGACCAACAACATTGCTCTTTCGTATACTTTATTATTATTATTATTATCATCTTGCTTTTGATATGCTTATCTCCATCCAATCAATAATCTTTAGTTAGCCTCTTAGTTCATCGATTAACTCGCGACTAAAGCTCCGATCACATCGAATTTTAAGTAAATGCAACTTTATCAGAATTTTTAAGATATGGATTAAGTAAGAATTTCGACTTGTAGCTTATTTTTACTCTGTTTAATAAAATATTTTAATTTTTTGTAATTTAATTTTATAAATTTTTTTACAAAATTAATTATATCAATTTCGAATATCATGATTTTAGGACCAAATTGCTATCTTCTCTTTATGGAAGAACCACAAATTGACTGCTAGTCTTAGCAAAAAAGCTTTGTGACGAAATGGACAGAAGCAAAGCAAGTGGAGGTATCAAGTACCTCACTAAGCTCAAGGCTGAGGACCAATTCTCTTAACTTGTGAAAGACATTTTTGCCTCTTTCGATGAGTTGATGCGCTGGACCTCATGCAGCAAGCACTAGCCTTTACACATCTATGCAAATGTTAAGATTCTATTGTTTCACTTGACCAATTTGGCATTTCTTCCACAAGAAAAAGCGAAAAAGAAAGAAGAAAAAACAAAGGCATCGCTTTCTCTATCAAACTAATGTAATTTGTGCACTAGATCCACTACTCATTTTCATCATTGCACTTAGTAATACCCCCACGAACGTTATGACTTAAAAAGAGTGCACTAAGATTCCTCCAATGGTTTACACTTAGTTCAAATTATCCCATTCTCTTCTTTTAAAAAAGCAATAGATACTACTTCATTATCTTTTTAATTTTTTAAATTTATATAATAAAATTTACCTGTGAATATAAAGATAAAAAATTGGCTATAAAATTGATTTATCGAACAAGAATAAATGTCATCTTTAATAATATTTTCTTGTTCTAAGATATTTTATGAAATTTTTGACGAATTATCATAGAGGTAAAAGTAATTTTGTTACAAATAATTTCTATTAAATAGTAACAAAATCTTAATAAAAAATTATGTTTTAGTTTTTGTAATATTATAAGATATTCTTAAGCAATTTAAAATAATAAATTAAGATACCCCGCATTTTATAAGGTTTTTTAAAGTACTTATGATATTATAAAATATTTTAAAATAATTATAATAAATTAAGTAAAATCACTTTAAAAAATCCCACTTCTTTTTTTTAACCCTCATTTTTAATAATTGTAAGATAATAAACGAATAAAAATAAAAAGCAAATGGGTGATTTTCGGGGGACCTATGTGAGGAAGGAACATGCCCTTGGGTGTATCGATTCTCGTGGACAAGACCAAAGAGAGTGTGAGGCGTCAAAATCTATTCACTAATCATTACATCTCCCACTAAGCCCCAAATATAGGTTTAGATAAATCTTCCTATATTAAACATTTTCTATTTTAAGTGTTGACAAAATCTGAATCGTCTCTTGGTTGTCCACCACCATGCCATGTGCATGCATGCTCTTCATATCATATGTTGTTATTAATTATATTAATATTATAATTATTTATTTAATTCTTAATAATTAACTCGTCAAATAATTTATATAGATTGTGTTATTTATGTATTATGTAATTCACT
>JANITX010000005.1:549564-561784 GCA_027564395.1 Erythroxylum ulei
TATATATTTGTATATATATTTATATATTAATTCTAAAACGACCTAATTTGGGTCATATATATATGTGTGTGTGTGTTTGTGTGTGTGTGTGTGTGTGTAATTTAGCTTAGTCTAACTCGACATAATTTTGACCTAAATTAATCATGTCATAGGCCAAAATAATTTGAGGACCTCTTTGACCCAAATTAATCATGTCATAATCCAAAATAATTTGAGGACCTCCTAATTTTGACCCAAATTAATCAGGTCGTAGGTCAAAATGATTTGAGGACCAGAGGTCAAGAGTCAAGACAAGTCGTAATTCGACCGTAACAATAAAAACAATGTTGTTTTGTAATTTTTTTTAATAAAAATAAGAATGAGCTAAGCCATGAGTCGACCTGCGAGTCATCTGACCAAGGGGCTGGGCCGCTCCTGTGCCGGTCCATTAACATCCTACGCATATAGTGACTGACATTGAAGCGAAATCTTAGCTTTATATTTACTTTTAAAGTTTGTGGACATTAAGCGCGCTCGAGATTCACAGCAAATAACTAACTACGTGTCCTTAAAAGACCGCCCTTTCACTTCACATGTGGAGGCCCTACCTATATTATAATGCTAGCCACCAGAACCACTTTATATACATTTTTCAACAGATTCAAACGAAGCCCAGTTGCTGAATTCTTGGTCATGTTCATCTCTCTTTCATCCTTAGCCACTTAGCTCAACTGGGTACTTTCATTAATTACTAAGATAGTGATGACAAGTCTTGCAAATTCTTGCCCCAAGTTGGTATTTAACAGAAATGGAGGAACGGGTTTCGTGGAGTTTAACGTCAACAGGCACGAACTCAGTTTCTTGTTTCCTTCCAGGAAGGTTGGTTTCTTGCATTTGGTATGGGTAAAACAAAAGGGCATACTTCCGGTTTCTGCATCTTCTCTGTCGAGATCGACTCAGGCATGAACTTTACCTTTTGTTTTCTGGTCTCTTTAATAAGGTTACTGGGATAAATTTTAGATATTGGAGGACAATCAATAGTTTTAATCTTCTTGTAGGTTGACGTGGAAGCAATAGAAGAGCAAGGTCAAGTGAATTGTAAGTTCTCTGTTCTTCTGTTGTATTGTATTTCTGGGTCTTCAGAATTTTATGGGAGTTCCAATTTCCAACCTGTTGATGTGCAGACGAATCGAAGACAGTACATGTCAAGTTCGTGCTACAGAAAAAATGCTTGTTTGGTGAGCAATTCCTGATAGTTGGAGATCATCCTATGCTCGGATTGTGGGATCCCTTAAGCGCGATACCGATGGAGTGGTCAGATGGGCACGTTTGGACTGTTGAACTAGTAAGTACGCTTGGCAATGAATTTTTTTTACAAGCCCGAAGCCGGCCGAATCCTGACACTACGACAGGCTTCGGATTTTGAGTCAGGTTCGAGCTGGGCTTCAGTCAATCTGACCTGTTGATTTTTGCAAAAAGTAAGGGTTTGATATTTCTTCTAGGCCTTTATGTGGTATTGATGATTTAGTGTTTTCTTCAGGATATACCAACTGGAAAAGCTGTTCAGTTCAAGTTTATCCTGAAAGGTATTAAAGGGAATGTGTTGTGGCAACCAGGACCTGATCGAGTACTCCAGACCTGGGAAACTAAGAACAACATTGTTGTGTTGGAAGATTGGGAAGCTGCAGAAAATCAAAAAATAACAGATGAAAAGCCACTTCCTGATAGAAGTGAAGTGCTTACTAGTAACTCGGAACTGTCGATAGTAGCTGAGAACTCGACTCTTCAAGATGAGCAAGAAACTGTCATTTCTGCTGATGAAGAGAAACCATCACCATCAAGTAAGGAGAAGGAAATAGCTGATAAAATCCCTCCTTTGCAAGAGTCTACCGTGGCTATGGTGGCAGACAACATCACTAACCCAACACAGAATCCTTCTATTGTAGATGTGAGTACTTCAAAGAAGAATTCTAGTGTAGAAGATGACGTTGTAGGACATAATGGCAGAGAAGTAGTCAACTCAGAAAGCACCAGTCTCCAGGAAAATCCAGTCACATATGTTGTAGATCCTGTTCTGGTACCTGGCCTATCTGCAATATCAACAGTCTCAAGTGATGAAATAGTCTCAAGTGAAGCATCTACAAATGATGAAGGTGAGATAAGTATTGGCTTTAATGCCTCCCTTGAAGATAGTGAAGTTCAGAATCTCAAGTTGCCTGAGGTAACTGCTTAATGAATGTGATGATCTGCTTTTTGTGTTTCTCTTCCTCGCTTGCCTACTACTTTTATCTTCATCACAGACACATGCTACTACTGAAAGTCCATGACTTAAGCTTGTGTCTTCATCATGTAATGTTTGTGACATATGAATGATTGAATAAATGGACTTGTACCATTGGCATCAGAGATGATCAACTATCAAAGGCTTTATGTATTTTCCTTGCATTGGAAGCCTACTGAAATTACAAGCCGGAAGTAAAAGATTAAACTTGGTTTACTTGATAGAACACTAAATCTCTACTTAAAGTTCACAGACTAATGATATACATCGAAAGGAAGGGTGGGTGTGATAAAATTCAAGTTTTAGACCATGATTGGAAAGGTAGTACCAAGTTTTTATTGGCCCCTGATGGTCACTATCATGTCCATAAAGATCCATGCACCAAAGAAATTAGTCGGAAAATAAAAACAAAACACAATCACCATTTAAGCATTTGTATCATTTTGTAGCAAATAAAGACCCAAGTACGCGAGCATCTGTGTGTGGGTTATCTTTTTATTTTCTTGAGAATTAGGTGAACCTGAACGATTCAGTTTAACTGACAAGCTTGAAATTCGTGATTTTCAGCATGAAGAAACGATTCAGGTAGTCAATGACGAGGTACAACTTGACAAGGATATGGAGCAAGAGGCAGTAGACAACAATGACGAGGTACAACTTGACAAGGATACGGAGCAAGAGGTAGTTGACAACAATGACGAGGTACAACTTGACAAGGATATGGAACAAGAGGTACTAGCCAAAGAAGAAAATAGTCTTCAACCAGAGCCAAATGGGTATAGATTTATGGAAGACATTCAATGGGGCCGCAAAACATTTCAGAAACTCCTGATAAACTTAGGATTGCTGTAGCCTCACATGTAGCTATAAATTTTTCATCATCGTGATGGTTTGTCCTACAGCTCTTTTTTTTTTTTTGGTTGAAAATTCTTCCTACAGGTTTGCATGTACTATATTATTGTCACATGCTAGCTATATGTTGTATAGAATTTCTTAGTCCATGCAACTACACTGTACTAGTTGGTCTCGTCACATTGCTTGTTTGTTTTGTAATAATTTGTTATACAGAGATCTTGTACGGGGAATAAAATAGTTTTCCTAAAACCCCTTTTGCGTGATTGCTGAAGGGGGCTTGTATTGATTATCCTGAATACGCTAATGCCTTCTTATGTTTTCCCATCTACTTAATGTATAATCTTTAACTAATAATTGTTTGGAATGATTATCGGCAAAGCTAAATGCTGAAAGAACACAATGTCGTGTCTTACAAGTGTTTGGGTTAAACACCTACAAGCAGGTTTATAAGAAAGGGGCTTGTAATGATTAGCAGCAAAGCTAACTGCTGAGAGAGAACTCATTTTTGCAAGCCTGTTGAATCCAATCCATTGTATCAAGTTTAATCCAAACCCTTGAACCATATAGACCCAAAATTTTTAGCCCATAGGATTGACACTATTTTGATGCTATGTTGTTAACACTGACAAGGCAGTTGACACTTGTTGTTCAACGAACACTGATAAGGTGATTGATACTACACTTCACAAAAGACGCCAGCCTACGTCATCTGGAAACTTTTAGCATTTTTACTTCATTTCAAAGTAGGTCTAGTCTGAAGAGTTTAAATTGTCATTTACCATTTATTTCATAAAAATAACAACGGAGGAATTAAACTATAAAGAGTTTTCAAATTAAAGCAAAAAAAAAAAAAAAGGACACCAACACTCTCATGTTGCACCTATGAGGTATAAAAGAGGAAGTTGATTTCACATAGTGGCAGGTTCAGCAAATTGATTACTGTTTATGAACAAATCGAACCAGGCCGTCTCAATGCACATAAATAGTCGATGAAGAATCTAGAATTGAGAGACATCTAATCACATTATTGGGTACCTGGCTTAAGGAACAGTAATACCTGCTTCCCCAGAACTCGATTCTTTATAATGTCTTGCAAAAACAAAAAAAGACGTTATACTAAAAAATTGGAAAGTGCAGTGTACCTGCGAGCGTTGATGATAAGCTACCAAGTTCTGAAGCAAAGTGCCCATTTGCACCTATGAGGGGCTTTAGCCTGTCGCAAGAAAGGAGCAGCTCTTCTCCATTTATAAAGTTTGAAAAAAAAAATCCATTATATCATTTACCCTTTCAACCAAGTCCGAACGCCATAAGACACGAGAAACGTTATTTAACCATCCAAATCAAACAATTCCCGAAGCCAAATGACTATTTCGCCTTGATATTATCATTGTTAAATGATACAATGGTTTGAATATGCCCAAAAACAAAAGCATTTACATTTAACTATCTCCAACTAACATCATTTTCCTAGGACCCATCAAAACCTTGACGCTGAGTTTGACACAAGAGTTGAGGCCAAGCTACATTCAGGTGCATGAAGGACAAAGATGGAATTATCTGACAAAAAATGCCCATCTTTCTACGAGATGAACGATCAAAGAGAAGATGTAATCACCTTGAAATAAGTTAATTCCGACTTGTGCTATAATCTGCATATATGAGATGCAGAGCACTATATTTCAAAAAGCTTTCCCCTTTCAAAAATTCCGCAATTTGTGGCACTTTTAAAGAACATAATCCCCAATCATCTGTTGCTCAGAGGTTGGAAGAATTTGCGAACCATCCAGTTCTCTGATGCTTTCACTTGGCGTAGGCTGCAGTAATCTAAGAAGAACCGAAGATAATTGCTAAGATAAACTAGGATAATCATATCAGAAATATATTTTTTAAAAATTATGCGACAAATTTCAATAGCAAAAAAGGTTACAGCAAGCATATTGTCAAGCCCAGAACACAAAAAAATTGCAGGCTAAATCATGTACTTCTCAACTCCCATTCTTAGGGTAACTAGATATGATTAATCAACTGAAAAGAAAGAATACCTTATCATTTAGCTGGGGGAATTAGCTCACTTGCTGATTTAAAGAATTGGAATGGGTAGCTGCAGGATCAGCTTCAGCGGCCTGCAAGCTGCAATTTGTTAGACACGGAAAAAGTTGAAAAGTCTCAAACAAATGGAACATTTTCCGTTTCCTACAGAAAAAGAAAAAAAAAGGTAAGTGCACTTAACACGCTTATAAAAACACTGGACATCTTAAAACTAAAATCTTCAAAGACAGTTGCTCCATTGGCAGCAAATTTTTGCCACTTTTTCTTCTCAAATATCCTAGCATAAGACCAAAAAAAGACTTGATGCTTAACCAATTCAAGCAAAATCGAAAAAGGTTCATTCAACTACATGGGAGTACTTGGATAATGGGTAGAAACTTGGGTCTGACCACCAAGCCCTTACCTCATAAACAGGAGTAAACAGAACTCAGTGAAGACAGCAGTAGTAGACATGGAGCCACTCCACGTTCACTGTATTTAGCTCCCACATCTTGGTGCAATCCCAAGAAAGGAGTGGTTTCTCTCTCGATAACCACCAGTCCTCATCTGGAAGTTTCTTGCCCACATACCCTTTATCCAAGCATCACCTATGTTTTTGAACACATAAATCAGATAAACTATCAAGTGATTCGTCAAATATCCCCACCTCATTAGTATGTTCATCCTCATGCACAGCTTCACTTGACCCATTGTCATCAACATCCCATAGAAATCCATTGTCATTTCTTTGTGAAAGATTGTTGAGATCCCGGTCCACGGCTCCACATTGAAGTGAGAAATATGCTACATATTTTTCTGAGAACAAATATATTCAGTAACTTGTGAGTTGACATCATACTCCTGAGCCATAATCAACCACAACAAAGAAATTAAGTTAAGATTCAAATCTTCTGCTCTATTGCACAGTGAACAAGGAAAAAGGTTTACAATGTGGGAACCACTATGCATTCAGAACAGTTGTGTAAACCAATTGCAGGTAAATCTTAGTGAATTTGTAACTCACCAAGCTCCTTAGACAAACCATTTAACAAGCGATCCAATCAAAATCACATTGATTTCAGGAGTGGACTTCATGTGGATGACATACAAGATAATAATAGTTAAACAAGATAATACATAATGTGTCTTAACAAGAAATATTTACTATAGATATTACCTGCCAAATTGCGAAGAGCATTTTCAGCTGCTTGCTGCTGCGCATCTTTCCTAGTTTTACCCATTCCAACCCCTATCTTCTCGCCCGTAAACAAAACCTAATCAATCAAATCAACATGAGTTTGTTGGAAACCACAAGGAGCAAGTTTATAAAAAGCTATTAATGAGAAAGGAAAGAGGGTAAGAGGCACAGAAACAAAGCATGTGACACATTAAGATAGAATGTTTGGGGGGTAAAAGGAGGCAGTCATTCCCGCATTAAGACTTTTCAGGGGAGAAAGGAGGCAGTTGTTACTGACAACACTATTCTGCCAATATTTGATATAGATGTGAGGAATACTTTGTTTCCATCTATTACAATTACTAATTTACAGCACAGGACTTGGTAGGGTATAAAGTATGAACTAAGGCATCAAGTTAACAAAAAAGGATAGATAGTTTTTTCTGGCTTAAATTATAATTTAACATAATTCAAGTACAAAAGGACATCTGATTTGGATAACAAGTATTTAAGCAATATTTGAATATAAATGAACCATTATGGTAAACACAATAAAACATGCTCTCATCAAGAATACGAACTATGCAGAACAATGGTGCACATATAAAATAGCAAGAGATAACACTTTTCACTTACCTCAACAGAAAACTGCAACTCCTTACTGGTGCTTACAACAGACCGGAACTCTACCTGCAACCAAGATACTAAGTGACAATCCTTCAGAAATTAAGCAATCAAACCAACTCCACCCCAAGCTACATTACCTTTGAATTGCATCTGCGTCCAATTTCTTGCAGAACTCCAATTGACAAATGAGATGGTAGAAGGTTCAATTTCCCAGCTTCATTCTGCAATTCTTTGCTATTTGAAGATGGGCAGTTTTGAGGCATGCCAATCTCTGTGATCAATTTCAAACATCAATAAATATGGAAATCTAACAGCCATCAAACAGAAAAAACAGATATCAGCATAACAGAAATTCCAACTTAATAAGTTAATGCGATCATAACCACAACCAGTGGAGGCAGATCACATTAAGAAAATAGCAGAACTCCAAATTTTCAACACTAAAAACAAGAATAATAACTAAATTCACATGCCTGATGACTGACTTCCAGAAGGAATACTTTGCTTTTGTGTGTCATATCCACATGATGCCTGCCCATTGAAATGTTATTAGAAAAATATTCGTACCATTTACCATCATAAATTTGGAGCTAACACTGTATGATGTTACATTTTTCAAACATACCTCTTCCATCTTAACTTGTGGTACATGTGAGACTAAGCCAGTGGGAGCAGAGGACAATGCAGTAAATAGATTACCAACTGCTGAAGGCTTATTAAATTTTTGCAGTTCACCTTCTTGAACAAACCCCGAAGAACGACTGTTTATTTGTGCTCTGTTGATATCTTCTTCATTCATTCTAGTTCCTTGTGGAAGCATTGTCGATAAAGAAGTTGGGGTAGGTACTCTAGACAAGAGGGGTGGTTGTCCCAGATTCTGATTCCTTATATCTCGTCTGAGAGGAGCTCCAAGCAAACTAGATTCTGAAATGTAATGATACCATCCAACAGAAGATTTCAGACAAATTAATATTGGCATGTGTTAACTTTCTTCCTAAATCAAAAGTATGCCTCAATCAAAAGGACAAAGAAGTACAAAAGAAAAATAAAGCATACTCTGAGGAGCCATAGCCGTTGTGCTAGATGTTGTGCCAACAACATTTGGAGCAACTGCAACTAGTGGTTGGGAGATTTCAGATCTTGACTCAGGGTTATTTGTTACAGAGGGAATACCTGCATCTATAGCATTCTTCTCATCCTGAAAAAATAAAAATTAAGAACAACTTTAAAAATCTATGAACCTGTTATCACAAGCCGAACTTTAGCAAAATGATAATGTAACATTTGTTGGTACAAGCAGTGCTTTATCATTCTCCACCGGTTTTCTAGAAATCCATTTAATAAATTGATATTCCATGAACTCAAATAATCCTGTGTCCTAATGCAATCAGTTAAACAATTCATCATCTTGCACACAACTTTTATGAACTTACTGATTGGCTCATCCTAAATTCGACTTCACCACCATTCATTCCTTCAGCAATGGGAGTATTACCATTGCCATTGGGTACAAAACCAGCATCCTGCACTTCAGAAATAATTAAATTCTAACCTAAGCACAATACTGCAAAATTCATCAAAAAAGAAAAAATCAATTTAAATACCTCTGAAAACATATAGTTGCTAACATCCGGAGCAGTAGGTAAATTTATCACCTCATCTTCATAAAAGACTTCAGCAATTCTTCGCAGTAAACTCTCATCAAATTCCCTAGTGCACATCACAAAAGATAACTTAGAAAACGATGTATCAACCATTCAAAATTTCCTTTTATTTAATTAATTTATTATCTCTTACTTGAAAAAGCAACCTCTAACATTGCATGCTACATTCCTTGCAACACATAGAACTGGAACAGCATTTGCTGTCTGGGAAAGAGGGAAAAAAAGAGAGCCCTATAAACACTTTGTTTTGAGTGGAAATACAAGACAAAGTATCAGCAACGATCAAGTTCACGAAAGGAATATCATGTTACCTCTGCCTGAGGAGCATAATAAGGAGTGAATGCAGGAACTACATGAACACGGGGTTGGTCCTTGTCTTCCCAAACCTTTGACCGGTCATCTATTACCATTGCCATCTTTGGATGGCACATGCCATCATGGAAGACATTTAACAAAGATTTCCTCGAGCCTTTTGAAAAGAAAAGGAAAAAAAAGAATAAGACTTATCATGCCAACAAGAAGGATTCTCACGCAAGATGATGCAAATATTTGTAGTAGAGTGGCGAGAGAGTAACACCAGTGGCCTTTTAGGTTGTTTAATTTAATGGATTCAGCCTGTTAACTTATCAGCACAAGCTTTAATTTTCACCAACGACTAGTAACTTTGATTGTAGTACTATCTGCTTCCTTACTCCAAACTAAATCAATGAGAAGACCAATCAGCTAACTTCAGCACAACCAGCAATAACATAATGTCATAAACATTCTAGGGAAACGGTTGACCACAAGACCCCACTAATGTTTAAATTAAAACATTCTCAATATGGATTTGGGTTCTCTACTCACCAGATTTAACACAGATTATGCGGTCTAATAGCTGCTTTGAACTTATCAAATTTGCTTCTGGGTCAAGAAGTCTCCACATTTCCAATGCATAATCTCTTTCAGCCATTGTACAAACATAAACTTCAAACCTTTTGCGTCCCTTTGCCGTTAAATAACTTCTCAAATCCTCCCACGCAGGCCTTAACCTCACAAGCACACTGGTATCACGAATCTAAACAAATAAACAAAATAAGAATTTTTCTCCAATATGAAGAAGTAAAAACAAGCAAGTCAATCATAATTCTTCAATGTAAAACAAGTAAAAAAAACTGCTTACTGAGTATTTCCCCAAATAGCATCCAATTGCAATTAACAATAATTAGCATCAAATGAGAAAAGGGGTTAATTACACCAAGCCCCATCTGACGACAATATTTCTCAAAAAGCCCTTTATGATTTAAATTATATCAAAGAGGGCCAGATCTAGTGTAATTAACTCGAAAAGAAATTAAGTTCCACAAAACATAATTAGCCATATATAAAACCACAAAAGGTTACCTGCTTTAAATTATATCAAAGAGGGCCAGATCTAGTGTAATTAACTCTAAAAGAAATTAAGTTCCACAAAACATAATTAGCCATATATAAAACCACAAAAGGTTACCACACGTCATCAAACGGATTATACCTCAGGATTGATGCGAGTAAGGACAATATTTCTATCCGGCAACCTAATCACAGGTCTAAAAACCCTCTCATGTGTGTCTGACAATGGCGCAACTTCCTCCAATTGAACCTTTAGTATCTTGCTATTATCCATTACAAAATCACTCTCGGTAAATTGTTTCAACAACAACCGATCTTCCGTGTACCGCTTCAACTCTGCATACATTCCCGATATCCTCATCGGATCAATCTCACGAGCAATCCACACCTTAAGAGCCTCAATTCTATCCTCAAACGACTTCATTGTGTTGGCAACAATCAGTGTTTCATCAAGATCAAACACAATGGCGAGGCACCGCAAATTGAGCAAAGCTAAGCACGAATTATATAGACCAACCGGAACCGAAAAGCACCAAAAACACGGAAACTTCTTCTGCTTACTAGGCATTGCTACTAAATGTATCTCCTCATTCCCAATCAACACAACCGCAGTCTACAATTAGTTAATTAATAAAAAAATCAATACCCACTTTTCTTATACTTTAACTTAAAAACACAAGTTCAAAAACGACGTCGTTTTGTTTAGACCTTGAATTCGTGAAAACAAGAGGCGTGAAGGTTGATCAAATGAGGCTGTTGTTCCGGCAGAGACGGCGCCGGTTCGAGCTTGCATCGAACTGAGAATGAAGAGATTGTTTGGAGAACGGAGAGAGGAGGACACCGTTCGCTTTGCGGTGAGATGTGGTGGATTCGGATCTCGTTGTTCGGGAACTGGAACTTCTTATCCGTCACCGGAATAGTCTCCAGCTCCCCCAAACAGACCTCGCCGTGATACACCGCCGATTTAAACCCTAACTGGCTCATTTCACCACCCCGAAATCAACAAACCGAAACAACAGACCACACCCCAAAATGCGTTTCAAATTCTCACTCACTCTCACTGTCTCCCTCTCTCTCTAAGCCCTCTTTGGGCTGCTCTCTCTCTCTCTCTCTCTCTCTCTCCCCCTCCCTCCTATGTCTACGGTTTCAAACACGAATAACGAGCTTTGGGTCTCTCCATTTATAGGCCAACTCGTTGCTATAACGGGGTTCATTTTGGCTTAATTTACTATAATACCCTATTGTATGAATTCCGGTGGTCCGACTTTACACATGTCGCGTCAAGAAGGCAGTGATCCTTGATTCGGCACTTGGACCGTTGGATGGCTTAGCCGATAAAACAATGGCCTAAAAGATGCGGACTAGAGCCCAATCTACGAGTCTCTATGGTTTTAAGTCCAAAGGGTTCAGGTTTGTGTAGGTGGACTTGAGCTCATAGGAGTGGAGGGACCTATTGCGGTGTTAAGTGATTTAAGAATTGTTTAAATGGATTGGATATTTTGAAATAGGCGATAATGCATTTTAAATACATATTTTCTAATTATACAACTTTAAATTTTAAATGTGCATTAAATAAATTATATATAATTTTATATTACATATTAAATAAGTCAATTATGTGCAATTGTCTTGCACCATATGTACTAAGATTGTTCGGGAGACATGTTCTAAGCCTGACAAAAAAATGCAAATTTATTAGATGGAGCGTGTGAGGGTAATTGTATGAATAAGCCTCCCCCATTGTACCTGAAAGGTTAAATGATTGGGAGTTATTTGAAAACAATCTATTTATCAGTTAAGAATAAGATTGTGCTTTTATACTTTTTTATGTTTTGTGTATCAGCGAAATTTTTATTGAGTTATTAAAAACTAACTTTACGGATTTTGTTGAGACACAAAATCTGGAGAGATTTAGCAATATACAACCATAACACTAACTAGTAGAGAGGAATAGAAAATAACTTAGAATAACTTTAATTGTTAGAAATTGATTAAGGGGTGCTTAGTTGATAGGTTTGGAAAGAAATTAATGGGTATAGAATGAAAAATAAGCGGTTGGTTGTTGATTATGATTATAGGGGTAATAGTTTGATATCCCACTTTAAGGGAATCCTCCATACCCCCCATTTGGTAGAGGAATGAAACTCATTCCTTAGTAGAGACTTGTTTTACTAATTAATTAAAATATAATTAATTTACAATATAATTAATTAAAATGATAATATTAATTAATTAAGT
>JANITX010000005.1:611750-625204 GCA_027564395.1 Erythroxylum ulei
GAGTTAATTAATTATAAAATTTAAGATATTTTTAAAATTGTTTTAAATTACAAAAAAACTTTTGTATCTTTTTATTTTAATTTTTAATAAATTTTAAAATCTTGTTTACATAATCACAAAATAAATACGATATAAAATAATAAATTAAGTGTTAGATTTAAATTTAATTATTAAATTTAACTTAAATTAATTATAATAATTATTTAAAATAAATTTAAATATCGATTTCGGTTATTATAAATAATATTTTTTATTAGGCGCAGTACGAGTGTACTAAAGAGAATATGTCCCCCTTGAACGAGGGTAAAAGAATAGGGTACATTTGTCCTATGGTCACGGGTAAGGAGTGTCGCATCTGAGGATACGTGCGCCGTTTGATCTAATGGTAAAGTTGCGGGCCCCAGCTGTTGTTAACTTATGTAGTAAGCTTAAAGCGCGACGAGTTGTTATTGGTGAAGAGGTGGGCCCATTAGACGACTGCTTGCTTTACCTCAATGGTAATTTAAAATACACTATATCAGTAATAATATTCTGTGTCGGTTTAGCTTTGAAAGTACGTGGCAAACTTTAGAGCTCAGCCTCCTTTAAATCTTCTTTATGGTCTAATTAATCAATTATCTCGAAAACTTACTAATTTTTTAATTAAAAGTTCTTCTTGTACGGTTGTTTTTTATAATAAAAAAACCCACAATCGGTTCTGATAAATACATACTGAGTAAATTTTTAAGTTAATGTAATAATTTATAAATCACGTCAATCGAATATTTTGTATTAAATAAGCTTATACAACAAACTCGAAAAAAAAAGCGTTATTAGAAAGTATCGAATACAAGATCTTTTGGTTCAATACCTCCCCACTCTACCAACTTAACTACCCCTTAAATAACGATTCACCTCTTTTGTTCATATTATGTATAACATCAGATCATACTTCCTTTATTTTATCAGCATTTATTTATTCAATAAGTGAGATTAACATAAATTGAACGGATTGGTGCTTGTAAAATAGGTTAGGCATATAATAATATATGGACTTCTACTATCAGTTGTATTTGTCCAACAAGTTTTTTCGTAAAATAATATACAATAAAATATAATAGAATTATTTCATATTTAAATGATATTAAGTAAAATCTTTATTGGAATATGTTTTTAAAAAATTAAGTTTTAGAGTTTTAATTTAACTCTCGTATTTTTATAATTATTCAATTAAAATTTTGTATCTTTTAAATCTGAATTGAAAGAATGTTTAATATTCTATTATTAATTAAAAAATAATTTATTTATAATGTATGATAATTCTCTTAATATAAATCTTATAAATTCCTCTATACTTTCTATTTGCTTTTTATAAATTGTCAACTTTATATTTAGGAAATGTCTATTTGATTATAAATGGAGTTTGTTTTAGTAAAATTCCTATAAATAACACAAAGATATGTATGATTATAAGAAATTTATTATATAATATTTTCAAATTATAGTATATTAAATAATTTAATCTTCACTTAATCAAAAATTAAATTCTTATTTTTATTTACATACTTAGAAGTTAACATTTAGTTCTTGTAAGGTCAATATACTTATATATATAAATATCATCCAGGTTATATTATTTATATGTGTTGCATATATAATGCAAATAAAATATATATTTATTTAACTTTGTTAAGAACCTAAGCTTAATTAATGTTTTGGAATGGCTGGTTTGATATTTTACTTGTTTTTTTTCTCCTAATTTGTGTATTTAACATTTACTATGCTCCATATGTACTGCATTATGTATTAAATTATATTTTTATTATTTTATGTAAACTTATTTATTTATATTTTGTATTATTAATATTTTGTGTTATATGTAGGCTTATTAGAAACAGCTTCTTTACTTAGTAGGGATAAGATTGAGTACGACTAGATCTTTTTAGTTCCTGTATTTCTGTATAACTCTCCCTAGATGTTGTTGCGGTTGTTTTTTATGAAGATGAACTTAATTAATGTTTTAAAACGTAAATGACTAAATTACACTATACACTAAAGGGTTCTATTTCTTTCATTCAATAAAAGCAATTTTTTTTACATCATAAGTTTAAGTTGGAATATTTACACTATTAAGTTAACTAGCAATGATCCATTATTATCATCATCACCAGTCTGAAATTCTGCAATGAAGCAGGGTCTGAAGAGTTATGATAATATACAGTCTTACTTCTATATAGTAGAGAGGCTGTTTTCGGTAGACCAACAATGATCTAAAGAATAATAATTAAGTTTATTTTATAAGAGTAGTATCTCTTAATGTAATAATTTCTTGATTATCTACAAATTATTTTTAGCTAGATCTCTCCTATTATATTAGACTTTTGTATTGTGTTGCTTCTCCGATATAATGAAATTTGGAACCCTAATTGTCACTTCTAAAGATGATAATTAAGTTCGGTTCGGCCCAAAACCCAACATTATAAGTAAAATGCAAAACAACATCGTTTTTGAATTTTTAACTGAAAAATAGTTAAAAGTCGAATTGAGTTAAGCTTAGGCTAGTGCCAGGTTGCTTCGACCTAGTCACACTTAAGCTCGGGCCTATTGTTTAAGGCCGTTAGGCCCAAGCTCAAGCCCTAATAACAACAATTGATCGAGCTCGACTTGGCTCGACCTATTATCATTCCTTGTCACTTCCATTAGTCGAAATTAGGACAAATGATTGCATTTTGAAAGTAGAACATCATGTCTTTTCTAATAATCATCCTAAGGTCGTTGTGCCTGAGCCCAGGCCTTAGCATCAACAGTTGATTTGGTTCAGTTTGACCCGACCTATTATCATCCCTAGTCACTTCCATTAGTCATAATTAGGACAAATGTTTGCACTTTGAAAGTAGAACATGATGTCTTTTCTAGTAATCAAACTTTATACTAAAAATAAGTAATAATTAACTAACAAATATTTAGTAGGATAAAGTGCATGTATCTCTTGTTCTTTTTGTTTCCATATTTTTAACTAACAAATATTTTAAAAATTTTAGTTTATTTTAAACTGATTATAAAATGTTTTCCTTTCAATTAAGGATTAAATTAGTTAAAATTTTGCTCCTAAAATTCAAAACTTGAAAATTTTAATTGAAATGATATTCACTTAATTTTTTTATAGTTTTAAAAAATTATTTTTAATTTTTTCAATTTTTAAAAATAAATTATCTTAAACTTTGATTAAAAAATAACAACAAGACATTTGTCGTATGAACATCAGATGTTAGCTAATTAAATGTTGTTTACATGATAATTTAACTCAACTCTTAAATTTAAACAAAATTAATTAAATTTAATTCAAACTAATAATTTATTATGATTATCTTAAATTATTAATTAATTAATTATAGTCAAGTTCATGAGCAAAATCGGATTATCATATTAGTAACATTTAATTAATCCATGCCTAATATTTAAATTACATATGTTTTGTCCTTATTTTTTTAATCGATTCCTTAGTTATTTTCAAGGGTTGTATTTATGGCTAAATTAAAATCCAATTTTAATACAATTTAGGGTCTGAGAAATTCGTAGGAATTACTAATTTTTACGATTAATTTGATTCCTAAATCTTAAAAGCTAAGGCTTTATTATTAGAGTTCAAGATTATGCCTTCAATGATTTTTGGCTTAAGCGACAACGACGCATCAACTTGCCTGCAGTGGTTGGAAAGTGAGAAGTAGCCAGATAGTTTGCTTGGAGTACACATGTCTGTAATAGGCATGGAAAAGGGCCGAAAGGGCTAAGCCTAAGCCCAGACCGACATTTTTGTTGTAGCCGAGGCTCAATCTTAGGCTCAATCTAGTTTTGACAGTTCGAGCCCGAATTCAATTTAAGGCTTGATTAATCTGGGCCTAATCTGTTAGCCATGGACTGAGCCGAGCCGATTCTAAGCTAATATGCAATTTTAGTACCATACTCGTAAAATTTAGAGATATAATGACTTGAAAATCAATAAATTAAATTTTGATTAATTAAAATTTTACATTATTCAAATTATTAGTAAGCATCGAAATTTAAATTAACACTCATCATCATTTCTAATTTTAGATATGCATAACTCTACTATAGATTTTTTATATCCAAAATGAAAATAAGTTAATTCAAATTTGTTCGATATTTGAACATATTTAAAAAGTTTCAAGTTTATATATTTTTCTAAATCTAGCTTGAATTAATTTATTAAAAATATAAATTTACAATTTTTTGCTTTTGCGTCAAAATTAAGAGAAAAGCAAAATAACTAAAACTGCCATATTGTAATATTTGTCCAATGAGGATACAATATCAATAAAAGTTATCAAAACGAAGCTCTTATTTGGCAGAGCTTTTGTCGGTAAAATTTTATTAATAGATTTTTTTTAAAAGAATTTTTTTAAAAAGTCAATTGACTGTTTGGTTGTCATTTAAAAAGCCAATTCATACAGTAGACTGTTTGGCAAAATAAAAATAAAAATACTTTTAATTTTAAATATATTTTATTTTGTAATGAAAATTATTAATGCATATAAATATTATTTAAAGTACATTAAACAATATGCAAAGTAAAATATATTAGTTATTATATAATTTTAAACCACATAAAACATAAATGAAAAATATCTAACCAAATTTTTTATATAAATTATAACATAAATAAAAATAATATTAAAAATAAATATTAAAACACATAAAAAGTTAAATAATATTATATAAATCATAAAATAAATAATAAAGTTGAATAAATAGTTAAATACATAATAAATTATGTATTTTATTGTAATAGAGAAAATAAATTTGCAAGATAAATATGAAGATGAGTCTGTGAGCATTATAAGAATTATGTATAAAATATAAGGACAAAAGGGATTAAAAACAAGCTTATTAATTGATCTAAAAAATCAACTTGAAAAAAATCATTTGAGAAATTTTTTTGAGAAACTTCAAATTTGAACTTCTTTAAAAATTGTATTTTGGCTCAAAAAAAAGTCATATCTATTAAAAAAAATATTTTTTAATTTTACAGCCAAACAATCTTTTTTTTTTTTTTTTGTAGTAAAAAAAATGTTTATTAACCTACCAAAAATTCACCGAAACAGGCACAAAATTATGAAGTACAAAATCTTATGGAGGTCTATACATAGACATAGATGGCAAACTTGAAAGCTATAACCTGCCTTCATGAAGCTCGATCCAAGTTCACCTTCAAAGACATGACATGGAAAATTTTTATCGCTTTCAGGCAGGCCAAGCTAAGGTGATTCAGAATCAAGAGAATAACAAATGGTCCAACCATCTGTTCTAAACGTCTCAAGATGATGATCCCCATGAAAGTAGCCACACCCACCCAGAAGCTGAAGCTCACTTCGTTTTTAATTAAGCTGACAAGATTCCAGCTTCTGGCTTGATTCGAGAGTTGACGGGATTGGTTTGATCTAAGAACAAGCATATCCGAGATTTGATTGTGTTAGTAACTATAATGTTTGAAACTTGGAAATGATGGTAACAAACTAGCTCCAAGATTATGGGGGTGTTTGTCCTTACGAGGTGGTGCAATGGTCACGAAGAAGCAGGCTCCAATAACAACGTAGCATAGAAAGAGTGCCAAGCCTTTCAGATAATGAGACGTACCGTCCTGTTTCAGTGTAGAAGACGGGATTTTATTTTAGTCAATATAACGAACTACCAATCTTGGAAACTGTAACTATTTTCTGCATTCTTGCCTGTAAAGTGAAGGCTACGGCGATTATTGACAGAGAAAGAGTTCCGGTCTCGACGAGATTGAAGGCGAGATCCATGTCAATACCAATTATCCAGGCTACGATGACACAGAATGGTACCTGATAAGTCATAATTAAGAATCAGATTCCTGACATTGTTGTGCAGAACATGTTATGTCTAAAGAAATCATGAGCCTTGTTTGGTATGATTCTTACCACAAACAATGCAATTTGAGTTGCAGATCCCAAGGCAACTCCTAATGTGATATCCTGCAATTTTTTTGTTAAGAAGAATCTCATGACATTGTGTTTGGCTGGACTAGGGCTTCGGGTTGAACTGAAAAGTCGAAGCCCGTTGAACAAGAAGGGGGACAAAATCTCTAGTTCAGGTAGGTTGCTCAGGATTCGAGCCATGTCAGGCCAGGCATCCCAGGCCGAGGCCTTTTGTCAAGCCTAAGTTTGTAATAAGAATGACAAAACTTAACTACTCACCAACTTGTTCTTAAAAGCAAAAATGACTGCACCAGCATGTTCTGCTGCATTTCCAACAATTGGTAGCAAAATGATGCTAATGAAGCTCACAGAAAGTCCCCACGAATCTGAAGCTTCCTGACATACGAAATCAGGAAACGAAGAACGAGAACTTCGAGTTCATATTCAATGGAAGGCAAGAACATTGTTTAGAACTTGAGTGTAAAAATAAGTTTGGAAGCTCCACCACCTCAATTGTGCGCACAACATATTCTGATAATAAAGCAACGAAAGCAGTCATCACCACAAGCCAAACTATTCCACTCCAGAAACCAATCACAGGAGTGTCTTCAGTAGCATCATCATTGTCCTCTTCTTCCTGATCAATTTCACAAGCACACCTATGTCAAAACTCAAAACTATATCCTCTTGATTTGGGAAAAGAATGAGAAAAAAAAAATCAATCATCACCTCTTCTGCTTCAAAAATTTGTCGATGCGTGACTAACTGGAAGAAAATGTACGCACCATAAGCAATAAGCATAACAATACTGCTGGCTCTGGACAAATGGAGTGTTGGGACTGTCATGAGAGTGGCGGAAGCTCCAGCAAAGCGAAATAACAGCGGCAGAACGTGGCAGAGCAATGCTAGAATCAGCAGGAGTATGTTCACGTCTGCTTGTTTCTGTTCAATTCAAAATTAGACATGCACTGAAGTATATTCACATATAGAAAAACTAATCAAAAGAGCTCAAGTCTGCCCCGGAACCTGATTTGAACAGGTCCGGACTTGAGCTCAGGGCAAGACACAAAAAATATATGGGCTTCGGACTTTAGGGTACCTGGACCGGCCCAGTCGAAACCCGAAATTTTTAGCCCTCTTCTTTCCTGTCCAGGAAAATCAGAATCCTACCAGTTGCTATCCCTAACGACAACAAGAGACACTTGACAGTAACTAATGGTGAGGAAGGATCATTGCTTACTCGATCGAAATTTTGCTCCTTTCCCAAGTTGGTGATACCACCACAAAAGAGAGAGCTCCCAAGAACCAAAAGCAGGTTTGAGAGAATTGAACCCAAGAGAGAATACTTCACCACTTCTATTTTCATTTGCCATAAGGCAAATAAAGCAATAATGAGTTCTGTAGCATTGCCACAGGTTGCATTCAGGAGACCTCCCACTGTAATCCAAAAAATAAAATAGAAGTTGAATATCATAAAATGACTTTATCAACATTTCTCATTAAGCAGATTAACAAAATGATGAGAACGATGTGAGTTCGGCTTGAACCCCGATCGGATTCGAGCTTTACAGGTCGGACTTGAGCCTATAAATTTGGGTTTGGTCAGATCCTTATAGGGCATAGTCCGTCCAGGTCCATTGCCAAACTTATGGCTAGCTACATAATGTCGTTTTCAATCTTTAATGATTATATTGTACTTCACGTGAGGTGAAGGAAGTTGCTCGTACTCGCATGTTTTTTCTCTCAAAAGGAACTTTCTTCAGGTCACGAGAAACCCATTTTTGACTTTATAATTTGTTCTGCATCTCCATTAATGGACTACTTCTTGTCGTCTTACCAATAATAAATTGTTCATAATCATTTGTCAATACCAACTTGCATAAGATATAAGCTTGCCATTGTTTGATGCATTGGAAGACCATGAAATGAAAACTAATTCTGGTTCTTATCAATCAGGAAAACCAATCTAAGAAAGCTGAAGGTTAAGACATGGAAGTACCAGTTGGACCAGTGTAGTGAGCAATTTGCCTGTAATTATCCAAGGGAGAAATAGATGAAAACAAAAGGTTAATATCAGAAAGAAAAAAAAGAATCAATTCAATTTTCTTGACGATTAATGAACAACAAAATCAACAGTGATCTCCTTACTCTGTGAGAAAGCTGACTCTTTCTGCAAGTGGGATAAGCCCAAGCAAGCTCAGAGCAAAAATCCATGGCTGTTTGAAAGAAACAAATACGACAAGAAATCAGATTAAACCAGTAAAACCCAATTCAACTGATATCAAAAGGAAGCATCTTTCAGCCATTTTTCTGATTTCCAATTTCCAATTTCCATCATCCAATTTCACGAACTCACTTCACTCAAATTTCATATCTTTCATTAAAAAGTATAACACTAACGAACTTACTTTTCCAAATCCATAACAGTCTGCAACAATCGCTAGAGCCATCGCAGGGAACAGAACAGAAAGCTTGGTTCCAAGAATGACTTCTTGAAGATTAGTAAGTAACAATCTAACCGAACCATACCGAACTCTGGAAACAAGTTTCAGGTCAGATTTTTTCCTGAGAGAAGAAGATGACATGTTGTGAGCAGTGCGACCATGACGTATCTCCTTGCTTAAACCGTTAATATTTCCATTCTCCAAAAGACACGGTTCCTGTATAGAAGCCATAGTAATGGAGTAACATGAAAAACCCAAATCTTTATCACCCCAAAGTTTGATTCTTGATGATCATAAAGAGATATAAGGCATTGAAGAGAGAGATTTCGAGTGTAACTGTTGATTTTGAGTGTAACTGTACCTAAATAGTAACGATGGTGCAACTTCCAGGAAGCTTCCTGTCTTGTCCTGACCTGAGGACACCTTGCATTTAATTAGTTAATTTTTCGGTTGTTTCTATTAATTATCTTTGCCTAATCTTAGGCATTTCAAAATTATACATTAATTAATTATCTTTAAGCAAAAAATAGGAAATTTTAGATTCTACATGACATCAAAGAAATTCATGATTTCCAAATTTGAAATTTGAACTTTGCTAGTTTTTTTAAAATTATTATTTATTTTTATATTATCATTTAACGATAATACAATTATTATTTTATATTGTATTAATTTTAATCATTTTTTAGTTAAAACATCATGATATTAAAAATTTTAAGTTCTATTCCAATTATCTAAGTATAATTAATAGATTTTACCCTTATCATTAAAAATAGTCATTATTCTTTAAATATTTTCAGAACTTCTAAAAAGACTTGACGTGACAAGGTGAAACCCACGTTTAAAAAATATATAACTTAATATTATTTATAAGTGTGAGACTTATTTATTTCTTGCAGGAATCATAACTTTGCCATGTTAGCAATTAATTAAACATGAATTAATTTAATAATTGAAGATAATTATAACAAATTATTAATTTGATTCATATTTAATCAGTTTAGTTTAAATTTGGTAGTTAGGTTTAATAGTTATATGATGTTTATACTAAGTTTGTTTTGTTGTTAGTTTTTAACCGAAATTTAAGAAAAAGAGACTTCCTAATTAAAAAGCTAAAATTTAGAAGGATGTTTTCAAAATTTTAAAAAATCAAGAATTCTTTTTAGATATTTTAAACTCTTACGATGTTGTTTAGTTTTTATACAAATTTAATATATTATATTGTTTTGTTTTTAATTTTTATTTTAAAATAAAATATAAAAATAATAAATAAATATATAACAACTTGTTCCTTTTGAATACCCCAAATTAAAAGTCAAACATCACGAAATATCACATCAAAGAATCGGAATAAAAAATAAAAGTGAAAATCAAAATAAAAATTAAATTATTGATTATGCGTGTTTAGTATGTAAGCACTAATAACAGGATTATAGAAGTTAACAGCTATACTAGTATTTTATATCAAATATTAAGAATGGTAATTAAATTTTTTTCTTCTATTTAATTATTATGTAATTTATCTTGTAAAAAAATTAATTAAATATTTTATATTATTATCATTATTAATTAATTAAATTTCTGTATTTCATAAATAAATAATTAAAATTATTCCCAAAAGATGATGAATATCTTCTTATACAATAATATATGAGAAAATAAAAACACAAATTTATCACAAAAAATAAAGCAATTAAAAAGTTTAAAACAATAAAAACTAATTACGAATAATTTTTATAATAAGAATGTAGTAAAATAAAATAAAATAATTAATATAAAAGATAAGGCATAAATGTTATGACCAGAAGTAGATTTTGCGTGCCAAGTAGGGTCAAGTCCAGACATAGCAGTATTTGATATAGTAGCACGGAAAGAGAAAAAGCTGAAGTACAAATTGCCGTACCTTAGAACCTTCATAGAAACTTCCGACTAAATAAAAAATTGCAAAAAAGAGAGAAAACAAGAGAAACCCTTTGCAAATGTCTTATTTAAGGAATAGACGAACACTGGAAGGAGACACTTCCATTCTGTGATACAAATACAATTCGATGAGAGAATTTTCATACGACAAGGTAAGTCACTTAGTACCACAAGTCGAAAAGACAAGTGAAGATACAGTGAGTTATTTAAAAAAATATAACTCATAATTTATTAAATAAAACTTATAACTTATTATTTTAAAATTTTAAGTTGGGATATGATATTTTGATTATATATAATTTTACTTATGTTCGGTCCAAGTTCTTTTTTTGGGTACAAAAATATGACTTATAATTTATGTTAGACATTTTTTTCTTTAAGGACATTTTGGTCTTTTTTTCTATTAAGTGGATAACTATTAATTGTAATTTTTTTGATTATATTAATTGTAATTTTTAGTTTTCAATAAATTATCGGTCAAGTTACATAATTTGATTCAAATAAGGATAATAAAGTAGCACAATAAATGATCTAAATTAATGGGTCAAAGTCTGGTTGAAAATTGGATCCTTTTTAGTGTGAACATGGTCCATATCGACTTTATAATGAGGAAGTCCGATATAGAAACTATATAAAAGTTAAGGTCTCCTACAGTTGCTCATATTAATCGTAAGTGTACGTTTCTCTGACCTGTTAATAGAACTTACGTATTAAGAAAACTGTAAAAAGGTCTAAACCGAGTATCGGTGAACAATTTCCTTAACTGTCCCAGAAAAATCGAAGCTCGTTTCAGCATCAAAAGTTGCTTCGAAATTTTGAATGAAACCGAAATCAGATACTACGTATTTCCTTCATTTTTACCCTTTTATGTATGATCCTAGGTACATAAAAAGACATGTATTACGTAATATAATTTACTGACTTATATATAATATTCTTGATTAAATTAAATAATGTAAAACATATTTATTATTTACAAATAAATAATATCATTTAATAGTTTTTGAGTAATCAGGTCAAAAATAATTTTCTTGTGAGATATCCGTAAATTTCATTTACAAATTCATTATAATAGGATATTAATTACTTGAAATCTCGTATTATATTATAGTCTTATATTAAAAAGAAGAATAGACATGAAAGTCTTTATAAATACACACATATATATGTATATATATATGAAGATATTTCGAATCAAAGATTTGGTTTCAACCCAATCATCCATCAACAACCATATATAGGTGATACAGCACACAAATGGACGCTCTACTCTTATTGTCTTCATCCATGTGTGATACTGCTATTGTTAGTTTCTGCTCTCCCATCACTCCATGGGACCATACTAATCTTATCATTTCACTACAAAAGAAGCCAGTTTGGATCCTAATCTCCAAGAACATCGACCTCACACCTTATATGTTAGCCTCAGATTGGCATGTATACAGCTTCCACTAAGCTTCCTCACTTAACCACTTAGTAAGCTCTTACAGATTTTATTGAATTATACACCCATAAGGGGTGTTAAAGTCATTGTCCCATACATAACTACCAAAGGTAGTTAAAGGTGTAGCATTTTAAAAAAACACAACAGACAACAGATGGTTTCTTATCTGTGAAACGAAACTTATCTAAGAAGTAGAAAAACTGCTGGAAAAGGAAGAGAAGGCAGTAACAGTTCTTTAACCGGTGGAATTATAACGAATCATCAAGTATGTATTTTTCGTTTGTCTACGCATATACAATCGATCCTGGATGCATAATCTTTGTGGTTGTGTTGTTTGATCTGTTCATTTTATTACTAACAACTAGGTTCAACCTTCAGGTGATATAAACAACAGATGATAAACCATTTGAGACTTGTCCTTTCTTCTTTCCCCGGCCCCCCAAAATGCTACTTCGTACATGATAGAACCATGCAACAATTTATTTATTTTATATAAGCTAACCACAGGTCCTCCAAAAGTCTAACGAATGTCGTATGCCTATAAAATAGGAGAAAAGAAACGCTTGACTAATGTTGTGAATAAGCCTCAGTTTATTCAATGAACATCGTCTGGTCTTTGCTCAGATTCACGGCTTGGCAATGAGACCATTCTGAATAGGTTTTGCTGTCACACCGTTGTCCTTGAGATCCGAATCACTTGTACTTGGAGGAACATCAACTGCTGGCGAGCAATCAAAGAACCCGTGTGGCTGCAATATGGACCAAATGGACAAGAGTCAGCTAACATCTATAAATGAATGTTTGAAGTCACCTAAAACAAAGTGCTGGGTTCACATAAAACTCGTTATTCTTGTTGTTTTGCTTACAATAAGCATAAAACTGATGCGATCCACTGGCATGGCAGGCCAGGCTTCGAGTCGAGGAATGTGTCATTCCAAAACATACCTAAAGTAAGTCATCATTCTGATCAGATACGAAAACTAATACGAGGATGAGATGCAGAATTAATTTGTTGCCGGACTTGTGCCAAGCAGCACATTCTACAAACTCACAATTTATGTTTTCAAATATGCCGATGACTTAGCCATCTTTGTTTCTCATGCTGAAGTAAACTCCATAACTCATTTTCCTGATACAATTCCTATTGTCATACTTAAAGAATAGTCTGATATTATGGAAGAAACATTAAAAGTTACCTATGCTTGGAAATTAAGGCAAATGAACTCCAAAAATATAATGGCAGCTGATAGGAGTATATTATAGTTCGTTTTCTAGAGGTTTAAATATTCTTTTAAGTGTTTTCTTAGATGATATTCATGTGTTTAGGACTTAAAATTTTGTTCTTGTTAGTGTTTTTATGTGTTTTAATTGTTTTATTATTTTAGAACAAGGATTTGGTCTTAATTTTATGTTTCAAAGGTTGTTTGATGTATTTGTTAGTAGTGGAAACACACGATCATGATAGAGAGCATAGACAGGATGCACGATAGTGCAGAGGTCTCTTACGCTGCGTTTGGTTGCTGTTTCCGATAACTAGAGACGGAACAAAACAAAAATTTGAAGACGGAACGGAACAGAAACTGGGGACAGTGAGCTGTTTGGTTATGGTGGACAGAACAGAGAAAACTGTCTCCATCTCGAAGACAGAATGTGTTTGGTTGTAGGGGACAGAACGAAAAAATAGTGCAAATGACGAATATGCCCCTGATC
>JANITX010000005.1:629595-651225 GCA_027564395.1 Erythroxylum ulei
TCCCAATAATTAAATCAATAAGAGGAATAAAAAGGAATAATTAAAACATAAATATTAGACAAATATGCACTTATCAGTCACAATTCAACTTCACCCAACCAGACGTCAGCGCAGTCCAACCAATCCAATGCCGCACACCATGAAGCTTCGGTGTTGAAACAGAAGTTAGGGACATATCCATTGCAACTTTAAAGACACAACCATTCAAAATTGCTAAAGAAAGAAACTCCTTTTGAAAGATCAATAAGTTCTGAGCCTTCCATAACCACCAAATACCTGCTAGAAACCAATGTGCCCAGACAAACCCACAACAGACCCATAGTATGAGCATGCAGATTCAAAGCTAGCCAATCAACCAAATTTGTCGCAGTAAAAAAATTAACAGGTACATTCCACTGCTGCCACCATGCAACCGCATGACTACAATCACGCATCAAATGCAAAGGAGACTCAACATATAAAGAGCACACTCCACACAAATTAGAAGTAGCCAAATCCCGTGCGAACCTCAAAGAATTTTTCGGAAGACATGAGTGCCCAAGTAACCAAAAGAAATGTTTCAATTTCGGTAGACCAACCAACTTCCACAACCAAGAAAAATAAGACGAAACAGGAACATTAGATACCTCTTCTGAAAGAAGTGCTTTATAAGCTGCTCGAACCGAATATTTGCCATTCGGGGAAAAACTCCAAGACATATTATCTTGAACCGAAGTAAACAAAGGCAAAGGAATTGCCCGAATAACTTCCCTAATATGATCCGGAATGGCAGAACGTAAGCCCAAAAAATCCCAAGAACCATCAGTAATTATATGCGCTGCCCGAAAATGTTCTTCCCCTATTGTTAGGCCATCCATATGATCCACCAAAGGACCTACCGAGCACCAATTATCAAACCAAAGACTAATCTGAGAACCATCACCAACCCTCCAAACCGAAAGAGAAAACAACAAATCAAAACTTTTAACTACCCTCTTCCATAAACTAGAATTCGAACCCTTAGCAAAAAAGGGAATAGACCCACCATTACAATATTTATAACGTAACATCTCCACCCACAACTAAGAATCATTCAAATTTAACTTCCAACCCAACTTACCCAGCAAAGCAACATTCATCAATCAAGAACTTTTGAAACCAAGACCACCATAACTCTCTGGTTGAAAAAGCCAATTCCAACCAACCAAATGCATCTTACGTCTATCTGGTAAGGAACCCGAATAAAAATCACAAGCTAAACGATCCAAATTACCACAAATAGAAGAAGGTAATCAAACCGTTTGCATCGTGTAAATTAGTAACGAAGAAATAAAAGATTTAATAAGCAATTCCTTTCCAGCGGAACTCAGAAATTTAGAACACCAACTAGCCAGCCTAGTCTCTACCGAACTCACAATATTCCGATAATGAGCAATTGAAGTATGACTATGCAATAACGGAAAATCCAAATACTTGCCCAAGTCAGAAGTAACTACTACTCCCAGCAACTGTTGTAGCCGGGATTTCATAACCTGGGAAACAGAATTTGAAAAATAAATTCTTGACTTAGAAAGATTAACCCACTGCCCACTCGCCATATAGAACATATCCAACACATCACGAACCACTTTAACCTGTTTAGCTGAAGCCTTGCCAAAAATCAGCAAGTCATCAGCAAAAAGTAAATGACTAATGCCTGGTCCACCTTTAGATGCCCTAACTGGAATCCATTTTTTACCCAGCAGTGCTCTCTGAATAAGCATGGTCAAACCTTCCATACAAAGAACAAAGAAATAAGGTGAGATTAGATCGCCTTGGCGAAGCCCTTGAGTGGCAGAGAATGACGCAGAGGGGCTGCTGTTCCATATGGTAGCCAATGAAGATTGAGAAAGAGCACTTAAAATCATATTAACCCACCGAGAAGGAAAACCAAAGACCTGTAATACAAACCACAGGTAGTTCCAATTGACCCTGTCATAGGCCTTCTCCAAGTCAACTTTCAAAGCAAAATGGCCCACTTTACTTTTAGACCTCCTAAAAGAATGCAGTAGTTCCTGAGTGATAATAATATTATCAGCCGTGGTACGACCAGGAATAAAACTACTTTGGAACAGGCCAACCAAGCCATCAATACAAGGTTTTAAACGATTTGACAAAACCCTCATAACCACTTTATACAACACATTATAAAGTGTAATAGGCCGAAACTGATAAAGCAATTCTCGAGCATGAACCTTAGGAATAAGCACAATAAAACCCATAGCAACCCGAGCATCCATCACACCAGAATTAACAGTTTGCGACACAAACTGGAAAACCTCTCACCAACCACGTCCCAATACTTCTAAAAAATATAAGTTGAAAACCATCCGGCCTTGGGGCCTTATAAGAACCCATACTCGAAACTGTTAGATTAGAAGTTGTAACCAAATAGGAGATCATGGTCTTATCCCTTAATAGTAGGATCAAGCCTAACCAACTACTAGTAGTGCACATCATGTTCCTAAATTGTAGCAACTACTACGTATAATCATTCTATAAATTAGGCTTTGTATTAATGAAACAGAATCAATGAAAAATATACAACTTCTGATCAGTTATGTTTTACAACCTTTTTCTTCTTAATAGAAACAACCAACCAAACTTCTTCCCAAGTATTGGGTTTCAACATATCTTCTACTGCCGTCTCAGATAACCGAGGAAAATTCAAACTCGCAAAACCCATAGTATTATAAACCCCATCATTTGAGAACAACTTCTTATAGAACCCCACTGCCATATCCTTCAATAAAGCTGGATCAAACACCCACTCCCAGCATCATTCTTCAAACATTTAATTTTATTCTGTCTCTGACGAACCCTAATAATCGCATGATAATACTTAGTACATCGATCACCATCCTTGATCCAGGCAGCATGAGGCTTCTGAAATCAAAGTGTCTCTTCCTGTTTCAAACATAAATCATATTGTCATAACAAGTCTTTTTCAAGCAACAAGAGAGAAGAAGAGGGGTGATTCTGAATAGCCATCAGAACATCCTTTATTCGCTTTAGTAAAACCCTCTTATTCTTAAAAATATTACCGAAAACCTCCTTATTCCAAAGAACAGCTTGTTCCTAAACCAACAAAAGAGCACCAGAAATAGAATCATGAGGCTTAAACCATGCCGATGAAACAACCTGTTAAAAATCCTTCCGTAAAGTCCAAGCAACCTTAAATCGAAACTGCCTCTCTAAAGGAAAGGAAGAGAAACCTCTCAAAGACAATAACAGAGGAAAATGATCAGAAGCAAGCTGAGTCAAAGACATAACTGAAGCTTCAGGAAATCGTAGCCGCTAACCGGCATTACACAAAGCCCGATCCAAACGTTCTTGTATAACACCAATCCTAGCAATTGAGTGTGTCCAAGTAAACTGACAACCCACACAACCCAAATCCATAAGGGGACAATAGTTCCAATGCTATAAAAACCTACCACAATTATTGACAGATGGTAAGTCACCCCTTTTTTTCTCATGGACATATGCAATGTCATTAAAATCACCAAATAACAACCAAGGCTCATCTACAGAATCTACAAGATCGTATATCTGAGACCAGAAAAAAATCTCTCTTACTAGGAATAGGACTAGCATACACCGCAGTAAGAAACCAACTATACTTCCCCTAACAGCAACTGAACAATGAATGAACTGAGTATCCATCCGTAGCAAACGTATATCACAAACATTCTTATTCCGAAACAAACAAACACTACCCGTAAAACCAACAGCACGAGAAAGGAAGAAGTCAGAAAAACCCACCTTCTTTGCCACCCTAGTCGCTTTGTCGTCTGAAATTCGAGGTTCCACAATAATCATAATGTTCGGACAATAACGATGACATAATTCTCTTACATGGGTCAAAAAACCCGCAGCTCCACCACAATTTCACTGAATTATTTTTAAATCCATTACAAATAGATTAAAAGAAAGAGCCAGAATCTTACAACTTTCTAAGTGGGCTTTGACTCCGACAGCGACCACCACAATCCCCATTATCATCTGAAATAACATCATCGGTCTCCGACAAAACTACATCAGTCACCGCACAGTCGACTTTGTTGACCAAAGCTTCCGAAGTTACCACTGGTTCCTCACACACAATGACGTCACCAATAATGCGGTCAGGAGGTTTAGGTTCTTTTGAAACAAATGTTGCCACCATCTTACCACCAACGCTATCAATCACCGGCAGCACAGGCACCCTCGCTAACCGAAAGCTATGAACCTGAGTCACCCCAACCAAGATCTGGTCAAATGCATCAGACACCACACCCTCTACGTTCGGCCCAAAACATTGTCCAACCTCCAAAGCCTCCTTTCACTGAATTACAACCATTGGACCCTCGGAAACAGACTTACTCACAACAGGTCCATTCCGAAACTGACCCTTCTCACTACTAGACCTCCCAACCCCCTTAACCACCACAGGCTTCTTACCTTTATCTCTTGGACCCATAGTCCCACTAATACTAGAAATCCTCTTGCCAGACCCAACCGAGCCCTTATCCGTCTTGACAACCACTCTATCCTCCACCTGTAAAGAGTCAAATCGAGATCCAGTAGTAGTGTTAGATACTTTCTTCTCCTGAGAAATAGGAGAAGACTTACTTCTAACAGTATGCCTTTGTTTATGCTGTGCAACCAACCATGGGCCAAAGATATCTTCTTAGAATTTGAACTATCATCAACTATCGCTATATCTGTAGCTTCACCAGCATTCGCTGCCCCAGTTGTCACCATAATCACCACCTCCGTACAATTTTCAATACGATCATTGACACGGCCACATCCTGAACAGACCGCTAAAATTCCTTCATACTTTACACGTCGCCATTCACCACCAATAAAAACCTTAGGAATAAGAGGTTGGTCAAGATTTAATTCCACACAAACTCTAGCAAAACGTCCTCTAGTAGCCATAGATGTCTACCTATCCACCTTAATGGGCGTTCCAACAGCACTAGCCGCTGCAAATAGGAATTCATCAAGATAAAATTCCATTGGAAATTCAATAAAACGCACCCAAGTAACCATCGAGGAAATTCTAGCCGTAGAGGGCTGAAAACCAGGCTTTCACTTTTGAATATACAACGGTTGACCTCCAACAATATAGGGACCATCGGACACAATGCGCAACATATCTTCCTTCTCTTCAAATTTAGCAAGGTAAAAACCAAACCCCAAGTCAATAGTATCTAGTTCTGTCGAAGGCTTCTAAAACAAGGTCAACCAATTTTCCAAATACGTAAAATTAACAAACCTCCCGTAAACTTTAACAATGAGAGCATCTTTCCACTTACCACTAACCTCCTGGACAATATCATCATCAACCAGAACCTTTGGGCGCAAGTAATCATTCCCTTCATGCTCTAAACGAATTTTTCTGGTCCACTGACTACAAAGATCAAAAGCTGAACTCTAACCTACCGAAGAAGTGAAATTTGCCCTAGATGACTGCCCTGCCAAACAATCATGAAAGGAAAGTGATGGTCGGGCATGCAACTCAGCAGTAGCTGACACAACGGGATCAACAAACGGAAAACTCGCTAAATCATGGCCTGGGGGTTGTCCCACCTTGGAAGAACTGAAATCTGCATTTCTACTACAAGCTGCCATCTAGGTTCCGCTCCTCGATGAAAAGTCTGTGTTTGAAGAAAGCAAGAGCACGCTCGGTCCACTTGTCGCTGCCTATCGACGTTGATGACTTGCTATTCTAGGTGCTTTAGCTTGAGTCTCTGCCTGGGCACCTTGTAAGAACCAGAACAACCAGCCTTCCCTTTTTAACAACAGAAAAATGATCCTCACAGCGTCTGCACTTAAACTAGTAGACCCAAAGGGAAACTCGCTACTAGCGTTGGTGGGTAATCGAAGATCAGAGAGAGCCGGAATCTCTGTTGGGTTTGGAGACGATGCAAGTTCTGATATGAAAATCGAAACCTGCTACTGTAGTGACTAAACTGTCCGGTACCGAAGAGGACTGGATCTTTCCGCCTTTTAGTGATAATAACGGTGATGAAAACCCACTTGGAAAACAAGACAGTAGCAAACAGAAGCTGGAAACATTGATGGGTGTGGAGACGATGCAAGCTTGCGAAACCCACTTGGAAAAACAAGACAGTAGCAATCGGAAGCTGGAAACGTTGATGGGTGTGGAGACGAAGCAAGCTTGCGAAGATCTGGGATTCGGAACCTACTACAGTGGACATAACGCGTTGTCCACTGTACAAATTGTTTGGATTGAAATATTCTAGAAAGTGATTTCATGTACGTGGTCTTCCGAAAGGTGCTGAACATGACAATCTGTAATGAGACAAGTTTTATTAATTAAAAGTTTACAGTATAAAAAGCATATTAATCACCGAGGTGACTTTGCTTGAAAAGATATTTAGACGTTTAATTATGTATTCTTTCAATTATTCATGTTATATGATGTTTATAAATGACATAACAGATGAAGTGAATAATTGAGATTATTAATTAAAATATTAGGAGATCACCCAATGGTAGATCATTGCTTATAATTAATAACATTAAAAAGACTTGTCAATCTACTTAGTGAATATGCTTGTATATCCAAAGATAACATGCATACTAGCTTGAGTATGATTGACTGTCTATCAAAGTGTGTATATATATGTTAGTATCATCATAGATTAAGGATATGTGTTTAAGTATCACCCAAAGGTGAACTTAAATATATATATATATTAAAGTTTATTATTGTCTGAATCTATTAATTGTATTCAAAGTATTAATGTGTGAGTTTATTTTTACGTTTGCAGTTTCTAATAACTTGTTAGCTATGGGCAATGGTTTGATCAAGTTCAATGGGCTAAACTATGCCAATTGTTCTGAACAAATCCAATTTCAGTTGGGTATTATGGAGAAAGACTTGTCATTAGTTGTAGAGAAGCCTGCAACCATTATTGAGACCAATTCCCAAGTTGAAAGGACATATTTTGAGGCTTGGGAAAAGTCTAATAGGTTGAGTCTGAACTTGATGCGATTGACAATGGCTAAAAATGTTAAGCCATCAATGCCACATACGAACAATACAAGGGAATTCATAATGAAAATCAAAGAGACTCACAATCAGACATAACTGACAAATCTATTGTAGGAAGCTTAATGAGCGAATTGACGACCAAGAAGTTTGACTGGTCACAACCTATCCATGATCATACAACAAACATGTCAAATTTGGTTGCAAAGCTGAAATCAATAGGCATGGCTGTGAGTGAATCCTTCCTAGTACAGTTCATCATCTACTCACTTCCTCCTGAATTTGGTCTGTTCTAGGTGAATTACAACACTTTGAAGGAAAAATGAAATTTTCAAGAAATCAAGGCCATGTTAGTGTAAGAGGAAGGGAGATTAAAGAAAATTAAGGAACACTCTGTCCACCTCACAGTACACAAAGAAGTTAATAGCAAAAATGGAAAGCCAAAAAAGAAGAGCAACAAGAAGGACAAAGCCCTAATGAAGGTTAATGAGGGCCAAATATATAAAAGACAACGTTGTTTCTTCTGCAAGAAACCTGGTCACCTCAAGAAAGATTGCCTTAAGAGAAAAGCTTGGTTTAAAAAGAAAGGTAAGTACTATGTTTTAGTATGTTTTGAATCAAATCTTATTGAGGTGCCTAATAATAACTGGTGGTTAGATTCAAGTGTAACTACTTATGTGTCATATATTATGCAGGGATTTCTTTCGATCCAAACCATAAACGAAACTGAAGAGTTTCTATATATGGATAATAGAATGAAGGCACAAATAGAAGGAATAGGGACGCATAGATTGATCTTAAACACTAGTTGTAGTCTAGATCTTTAAAAGTGTTTTTATGTTCTGTTAGAAATTTAGTTTCTGTTAGTAAGTTGGATCAAATATGTTTTAATTTCAATGTTGGAAATGATGTTTTCTCTTTGTATAAACGATAATATTATTATGATTCTGGTACATTAATGGATGGTTTATATTGTTTCAACCTTGATGTTAATTATTTTGAATCCCTATTTCATGTTGAACATAATATTGGTTATAAACGTAGTGCACATAATAAACACTCGGCTTTCTTGTGGCAACAAAGGTTACGTCATATATCTAGAGAAAGGGTGATGAGGTTAGTGAAGAGTGAAATCACCTCAACTAGATTTTACTGACTGGGATGTGCATGTGGATTGCATTAAAGGCAAGTAAATCAAACACATATCTAATAGTGCAGCCACAAGAAGTACTCATTTGCTGAAATTAATACACACTGATATATGTGGTCCATTTCATATTCCATCTTAGGGCGATGAAAAATATTTTATCAGCTTTATTAATGACTATTTACGTTATTGTTATCTCTATTTATTACATGAAAAAGTCTCAATCAATGGACATTTTTTAGGTGTTCATTAATAAGGTAGAAAGACAACTAGATAGAAAAGCGAAAGTTATAAGAACTGATAGAGGTGGTGAATATTATGGTAAAAATGATGAGAATTGACAATGTTTAGGTCCATTTGCAAAATTTCTTCAAAGTCGGGGCATTTGTGCACAGTATACAATACCTGGTACACTACATCAAAATGGTATGGCTAAAAGGCAGAATCGTATCCACCTTTATCTTTATGAATATATGCATTAAAGACAACTACATATTTACTTAACAGGGTTTCTAGTAAAGCGATACCTGTGACACCTTACAAATTGTGGACAGGAAGGAAACCTAGCTTGAGGCACCTGCATGTTTAGGGTTGTCTAACCGAAATACGAATTTATAATCCTTATGAAAGGAAGCTTGATGCAAGAACCATTAGTAGTTACTTCATCAGTTATCCAGAAAAATTCTAAAGGGTATAAGAATAGTTGAGTCTGGTAATACTAGGTTCATTGAAAATGGACAGATTAGTGGGACTGGGCAACCATGAAAGGTGGATATTCAAGAGATTCAGTTTGGAAACCCTTTACCTAGTGTCTCTTCTCAAGTTGTTTTTCTCTTGTTGTATCACAATCATGCAACATATAGAAGCAATAAGTTAATATTCCAAACCCACAAGAAGAGAATATCAATAATGAACCAGTAAATAATGTGCAACTCACAAATGATCAAGTAATACCACAGGATACAGTATTGTGAAGGTCTATAAGAGAGAAAAGACCAACAATATCAGATGACCATGTGGTGTATTCACTTGAGCATGAGTGTGACTTGAGCATTGATAAAGATCCAATCTCATTTAAAGAAGCCATGAAATGCAATAATTCTGAAAAGTGGCTCAACAATAATTCTGAAAATTGACTTAATGCTATGAAAGAAGAGTTAAAATTTATGGATGATAATCAAGTCTGGGAACTAGTTGAGTTACATGAAAGCTCAAAGCAAGTGGGCTACAAATGGGTCTTTAAGACCAAAAGGGACTTGAACGGTAATATTGAAAGGCACAAAGCCAGACTTGTAGCCAAAGGTTATACTCAAAAAAATGACATTAACTTTAAAGAGACCTTCTCTCCTGTTTCAAATAAGGACTTTAAGAATTGTTGTGGAATTGGTAGCTCATTATGATTTAGAGCTTCATTAAATAGATGTAAAGACTGCTTTTTTGAATAGTGACTTAGAAGAGGAAGTTTATATGGACCAACCAGAAAGTTATGTGACTACAGAAAAGGAAAATATGGTATGTAAATTAAAGAAGTCAATATATGGTTTACAACAAGCTTCCCAACAATGGTATCTTCAATTTAATGATATCATTACCTCTTATGGTTTTATAGAGAACACTGTTGATAGGTGTATCTATATGAAGTTCAGTGAGAGCAAGTTCATTATTTTGGTACTATATGTTGATGATGTTCTTTTGGTTGCTAATGATTTGGGCTTGTTACATAATATAAAGAAATTTCTTTCTAATAATTTTGAATGAAAGATATGGGAGAGACATCCTATGTGATTGGAATAGAAATATTCCGTGACTAAACACAAGGATTGTTAGGGTTGTCTTAAAAAGGATATATCAGTAAAGTATTAGAGAGATTCAGGATGGAAAAATGCTCAGCAGGGGTAGTTCCAATTCAGAAAAGGGATAAATTTAGTGAAATGCAATGTCCTAAGAATGATTTAGAATGAAAGGAAATGGAATTTATTCCCTTTGCATCTGTAGTTGGGAGTCTAATGTATATTCGGACTTGTACTCGGCCAGATATCAATTTTGTTGTTGGAATGTTAGCCTGATATCAAAGTAATCCAGGATTGGACCACTGGAAAGCTGCAAATAAAATTCTTAGGTATTTACAAGGCACCAAAGATTACATGCTCACATACAGGAAATCAGATCACTTAGAAGTGATCGGTTATTCAGATTCAGACTATGCTAGTTATGTAGATTCAAGGAAATCTACCTTATCTATTCCAACTAGCAGGAGGGGCAATTTCTTGGAAGAGTGAAAAGCAATCTATCATTGCTACTTCCACTATGGAGGTCGAATTTGTAGCATGTTTTGAGGCCACTATTTAAGCATTACGGTTGCGGAACTTTGTCTTAAATCTAGGTATTGTCAACAGTATAGCTAGACCGTTAAGAATTTATTGTGATAATTCCATAGTTGTCTTCTTCTCTAAAAATGACAAGTATTCTAAGGGTGCTAAACACATGGATTCGAAATACTTGTTAGTCAAAGAAGAAGTGAAAAAATATAAAGTGTCAATTGAGCATATTGGAACTGATCTTATGGTAGCAAATCCGTTAACTAAAGGATTACCGCCAAAAACATTTACTGGTCATGTTGAAAGGATGGACATTATAGATAAGTCCTTGTTAGCATGAGATTATGTTATGTATGTACATATGTTTGGATATTTGCTATTATTGTTTTGACACTTATGAATTCAATTAGTGTTATGTTTTTGCTTATTTGATGGTTGTAACATTGTGTTGTGTACACGCATTGTTTTATTGTGATGACAAATTATGTTTTGAGAAGACATTAAAGTTGAGAATTACAATGTTTCTCAATTGCAGTTATTACGAGTTGAGATGATTGTGTGATACATTAAAAGAATCATGTCGTTAGATGACTTGTGACTATCATGATCTCATTATTTCAATTCATTTAAGTTTGATGGATTGACATATTCAATATATGGTACACATTTGTGTTGTTTGAACATTAAATCATAACATGGGTCAAGTAAGTGATTGTTAGATTATTTGTAATAATTAGCATGACCCATATTACTTTAATGGATTCTAATATAAACGTGAACCAAAAAATGATTATTGGGCTTGTTAAAGGTAATTAGAATCATTAGAGTTAATTAACAATAAACCCTTCTCTCTTTCTTCTGTAAAAGTTACGTTAAAAAAGATATTAAAGAATAGAAGTTCATGCACCTTTGATAGAACGAAAAAAAGTAAGAAGGCAAGAGTGGATAAACTTTTTCGTAACGAAGGAATTTGCGAATAAGAAAAGATTACACGAGTATGGATAAAGTTTTTTTTTTGACATTAGTATGGATAAAGTTAGTATTTCTTTCTTTTATTAATAACGTGAATCTTAGAATTTTTGAAAGTGTTGAATCAATTACATCATAAACAATCTTAGATGAAATCTATGCTTAAATTATTGCTTAGAATTATTAAAGAATTTAATTTACATGATCCCGTGCCCTAACAAAAACAGATCAGAAAAAGATCCTCTTTTAAAAAATTAACAATACAGAGACCAGGACCAGGTTAGACGGCACGGATCTGCGTCGAATTACCGAGTCAAAATATCTGTACGGCGGTTTTGGTCATCAGATAGAAGATAACAAACTTTTAATTCTTTGCATGTAATAGCGATAATGGTCGACGACGAGTCACGTCAGTGAGTGATATGAGTCAGTGGAAGAGTCTAGTGCAACCACAAATCTGAGGCTAAAATTGTCATTCGAATCTTAACATTTCATGAAAGATTTAACTAAAAGTTAGGCTTAATAATCAGGTTTGGGCCTAACACGTACCAATCTTAAATCAAAGAGTTAGACCTGATTTGACATTTATTTAAGAAATAAGCTTTGGGTAGGACTCAAGTCCAGCTAAACTCGATTTGAGGCTCAATAATTATAAATAAAATTATTTTATTTTATTTTTTAATTTAAAAAATCATGCGAGCAAAACTCAATAAGACTCAGGCTTAATTACCTCGAGCTAGGCTCAAACTCAATCAAATTTTGTCTAGCCAATCTTTGGCCAAATCAAGTCCAATCTGGCTCGACTTATTGCCATCCTTATTTGATATCACTTCACTTCTTAAATTGTTATTAAAATAATATTCATTACATCCAAATATTATTAAAATAGTACTTACTACATTCTAAAAACGGTGACATAGATAACGGTAGAAGTTTATTAAATCTTTTGTGAAATATTAAAGTAAGAATTACACCGTTAGTAATATTTAAGGAAATTATTTTTATGATCATACCATAGTTTGGTAGGTTCAAATTAGCTAATTGTTACATGATATAAATTAAGTTTATAACATGCATTAAAAGCTGCCAAAAACTTAATCAAAATTTAGTACCATTTCAAAAACTTTAAAGTGTAGCATAGTGTTATGCATAACAATAAAAACTAACTTTAAACATTTTAAGAAATGTTAAAGGACAATTCATAATTTTTGCTTGAAACTAAAGAAATTGTTTAGCTTTATCTTTAATAAATATATAAATGGTCAATAATTACTTTGAAGTATGTTTTAAATAATTAAAATTACGTATTTTAAACAAATTATTTAATAAAGCAACAGTTTAAAATTAAATGATGAATTAAATCTTACAAACCTTATTTTATTTATGATTATTTATTAAATTGTAAATGGGTGAGCCATGAAATAACTAGTAAAATTACTCCTTTGTGATCATAAGGTCACAGGTTGAAATCACAGAAACAACCTCTTTGTAAAAATAAAAAATGAAAGAGTCATATATTATGACTCTTTCGAGAACCCTGCAAAGTAAGGTATCTTGTGCACCGAATACGTTGACTTTTTTTTAATTAAATTGTAAAACCTTCAAGAAAAACTAACTTTACCCCTAATCATGGCAAATTCTCCGATCTTTTTGTTGATTCTATTTAGAAGGATAGTCCTAGTGAAGGGTTAATAACATTTTGCAATTTTAATTCCAAACTTTGAGAAAAGTTGTATCACAACCTCTGAAGAGAGAAAGAGAAGAGCAGACTGTAAGCAAACATTCAGTCTGAATCCGACTTGAAATCTAATTGAAACCGAAACATTCAGTCTGAATCTAAATTTAATTGGTTTCAACAAGTCTGAAAATAACGATTCATTAATATAAAAAACGATATCGTTTTGAATGTGAAAGAAGTTCAGGCCGAGTTTGAAGAATTATGAAGTCTTACCCCAAGCCAGACTCAAAACCTGAACAAAAGAAAAGTAGAATACAGCTCGAAATCTAGTCATCTTAAGCCAAGCATTCAAATAATTAACATGAAATACAGAACAGACATATCAGAACTCAAAAAAAGAAGAGCATATCAGAACTTCATGTCAACTAAATTACTAAATTGTCAATAAGGAACACAAATTCAAGTCAGAATTTTAAATTTTGCTAATCTCTACTGCTCAAACTTTTAATCATCAAAATGAAGTCTTTGATATAGATATGTATAAGCTCTTACGATTACTCGACGAAAGTGGTATCAGCAATTTTGATTGTTGAGTGTTGATCAGCAGGTGTAATGCAGTACACACGGTTTCCGAGATGTCTAACTTCAAGTCCAGCAATCTCACAACCAGTGAAGAAGATAGATTCATCCTCCTTGCCAATTCTTCGTCTCCAGCTCATCAAAAATGCCGGCTTGGGCAAGGCTGCAAAAGTTTCTGCCAGCAACAGACGAGAAGATTACAAAGATTATCCTTCCGATTCTAATGCCTTGTTCAGGCACTAAATCAGACAGTATACCTGCTTTCAGCTCATTCTCCGCTCTTTCACAGTTTGGCTTGTAAGACTTGAGGAGAAAGGAAAGAGTTTTTATCAAGTTTGTGTACTGTTTCACGTCTACAACACCAACGAGCAGAAAACAAGAAAGCAAAACTGAAGTTTTGAAATGTTCAAATCATGGTTGAAGACAATGTCAGTTCCGCAACATAGCACTAAAGCATGGCATGTTGTAACCAATTGAATACTTGTCAGTAGCATTGTCTCCTGCGTAAAGGATTCTTAACTTCTTGGTCAAAGCAGCTATTCACATTCTTTAAAGCACTCTAAAGTCTAAGCTTAATCTTCTCATGCTCTTCTCATCTAATTCAGAATGATAATTCTGAAATTTGCACAGCTGGAATAACAGTAACTTACATAGTAAGATATCACTTGCAATAACTAGGTCCCAAGAAGGATCAACAGACGGAAAGTTGTCTCCCCATGAATCTGAAAGTACAGAAAAACACTATTTCAACATACAAGAAAACAAGATTAGTTTGAATGAGACCACAAAGAAATGGTAATTCTTATCCTTTAGCATTATGAATAAATATTATGAAAATATTTTCTACCAACTATAAAAGAAACCAGTGGCCTTTCATGTGTCCCACTCAAGAATCAAGATGATCATATTGGAATCAAATGGTAGGTTCCTACCATGTCATCCATCAAATGGTAGGTTCCTACATGACATTGTCCTAAAATGGCATCAGTACCTTGTTAATCAATTTCTATAATGACCTTTTCGTGAAAGAAGAAAAGAGAAATCCATATTGATCTTTACAATTGTTATACTACACATACAACATATAGAAGACCAAGCAACTTACGCTTTATGTGAGGAAGAACGGGATTAACTCCATTCACCCTGCAGTTATGAGCTATGTTTTGCTCGATTTCATCATCATAATAGTCTGATGTCGTGACGTCAAGATGGAATGATTTCCGGAGGAAAATGGCCAAGGCCCCAGTTCCACTGCAAATTGGAAAGTTATTCCACATCAACAGAACTTCTATTCAATCTTCAAATCAAAATCTTTCAGCTAAACAAAGGCCAGACAGTCAAGAAGTAGACACGAACACATATCAGTAACATAATCGTCTTACAAAAGGCATTGATAGGGCTTGAAGGTAATGTGATGGAAACCAAAATTATGACCAGACCGTCTAGGATTTCGCCTAGTGGTTAGAGATGTCATAGTACCTCTTCATTTACGAAATTCAAAAGCTAATAGATGCATACAGTACCTTCCTAGTTCAATGCAGCGCCGTCCTTCAACCATTGACCTATGATCAACCAACCATTCTGCAAATGAAAATGTCCCTGGCCAGAGTAAGTTGGCATTCAGCTGATGAAAAGAAAACTCCCGAATGAGCAACTCCTGAGAACAAGCCAAAACACGAGGGAACAAGGAGTAAAGAAAAGAGCTTTCTTAAGATTAGCTTTCTTCCCAATCTTAAGAAAACAAACCAACCCATCACAGGACTGACCAAGAAGCATTGCAATAACAAGAATTACCATTCCGGGAAAACTGTGCTTCCTCTCCACATAGCTCTGTTCTGGCTCTTTCTCTTGCTCTTCTACAAAGAATTTAGAAAGAAAGCTTAAATCTGTGAAATGGGTATTAAAGTACAAGCTTGGCGGAGCCAAAAGAGAGACAGATAGAGATCAATGTAGTTACCATCGAAGTCGTCAAGATCGCCGGCGAAAAGCGAGGACGCAGAGAAAAGAGCTGTGTCCATCTCTTTCTCTATCGGGTTGGATACACCAGAGTACCGTACCCGATAGACTCTGGACCATATATGGTCCAATAAATTGTAATTGAGCTTACATTTCCATGTTTGTGAATAACTATTTAAGATATTTATTTTAAAATATACTTAAATTTTTTAAATTTTATTGTTTAGTTATCAAATAATAAGAATATGAGATCCTTTGAATAGAATTTCATTTCAAGAATGGGTTTAAAGTGATATAAAATTCTTAAAATAGTTTTTGATAATATATAAAATGAAACTTTTTAAATTTTAAGAATATAAAATGATTAGAATATATAAATTTTGATATATTCTTGATTCTTCTAAACTTTTATTTATAATTGTCATAAATTTTAAAAACCAAACCGGTTTAATAATAAATATCTTAAATCGACCAACTTTTCAGTTTGGTTTTTAATATTTCTGTTTGATTTAGTTTAATAATCATTGTTGTAAAAAAAATCGATTAGTTTATTAATTAATCAGTCAAATTTTATAAACTAATCAATTTTTATGAATCAAAATAAATCCAAAAATTTTCATTTAACAGTTTTTTTCAATTAAACGTTAAATTTTTTGAAGGGTAAGGATAATCTTTTTCAATTAATTTTAAAATATTTTAAATTTATTTAATCTTTAACTGGTTTTGTAATGGTCGAAAATACTGTTGAACCTTTTAAAACTTAAATCTTTTATTTTGCTAGTTTAACTTCCTGTCCGGTCTTTAAAACATTGCTCAAATTACATCTAAAATATTTCTATATAAATTGTTACATGTAAATTCAGGTTGAGTTTGAAATAAAATACTTTTAATTTAATATTTTTAGAATTTTTTGAATATCCTTAAAGATCAAACAAACTTGAATCTAAACCTACTTTTTTAGATTCGGTATAGCTAAACTTGTTGTAAACTTAACCCGATTTATTACAATTCTTTGATTCTTATATAGATGCAAGTAGGATCTCAAAAAAAAAAGAGTAATCACACTGAAAAGGACTTGTGATTTCATCATACACAAATGAAGAGCATGTTCTATTAAAATACACCATCTTGTGATTATTAAAACACTAAACTCATTCATAGTGAACAAGCATTTTGGAGTGTTTTGCCCCTTAAGATAGTCGAGTTAAGGGAGTAAGAGGCATGGAATCAAATAGTTCTTTGTTTAAATCTTTTTACTTACGCTCTCGATCAAATCTGTAATATAAAGTTTGCTTAGTGTTAGTCGATTCAAAATTTTATCCGATACATATTTAAAAGATAGCGGCGACGGGTCATCTTTTCCCAGAAACAAAAAAGTGTTTCGCTAGCAGACAGGCAATGAACATATGCTTAAACAGGTCAGACATCACTTGGTTGATAGTGCTCAAATAGAATATCAAAAGATGCTTAAGTGGACAAACAAGTTGCATGCACTTAGAATTCTTTTGGTTTATGATACTTTTGTTACACTTCTTTTCGCTTTCACATTCTTTATTCTTCTAGAAGTGTTCACGATAATTTGTAACAGTGTAGATTAACTTGTTAATTACATATCTTAAATATCATTTTTTCCTTAAGTCAAGTTCAATTCAAGCAAATTTCAAATTAATCCAACGTCGTTTTAGCGTTTTAGTCAAATTAGCCGGCCGATTCACGGCTAGTTTTGCCATAAGTAAAGAGATGGATCTATTTAGATCGTTAATTCTTTTAGGTCTCGTTTGATAATCAATAATAAAAGAATCATAAAAAAAATAAGAATAAGAATAAAAAGAAATAATTAGAATAAGAATGGAATTAGTGGTTATATTCGTATAAAATTTAAAAAGTTAATAGTTGTGCTAATATTTGATATTAAATATTATGAATGATAATGATTTTTTTACTCATATGTAATTATTATATGATTTATTTTATAAATAAATAATTAAAATATTGTGTATTCTATAAATAATTAATCAAATTTGTAAATAATTTATTAATTTTAAATAAGCATAAATGATTTTTATAATAAGAAAAAAAGTATGAATGAAATAGAATAAAATAATAGTTAAATTTTTAATATAAAAAATCGCAATATGTAATTCTGGCCGTAAGAATCAATACTCTTAGAATATACTAATAATAATTTGATAATATTCTAATAATCTTTTTTATCTCTTATTCTGTAGATTCTCGTGGAAAGCCAACAACTGAATCACACTCACCTTAGGAGGCACCTTTTGGTGTTCTTTTAAGGTCTCAAATGCTGTCTCTCTACCTTACCTCTGTTGTCTGAACAATTTCTATACACCAATGGTTGGTCCAAACAGACCACAAATTGTGTTGTTCGGATCGTCCATTGTTCAGTTCAGTTTTGCAGATGAAGGTTGGGGCTCTATCCTCGCAGACTTGTATGCTCGAAGGGTAACAATTTCTTCTTACAAAACAATACTATATTAAGCATAGATTATACCTAAAATGAAACACTTGTTATTTGGTTTTGGAATTGACACAGGCAGACATTTTGGTACGAGGGTATGGAGGTTGGACTTCCAGGAATGCTTTGCAGGTGCTTGAACAAGTGTTCCCCAAGGTACTTCTGTTGATTGCTTCTATATTCTTAACTTCCGATAGCAATAATACTCCGGTTGAGATTGGTGAGCGATCTTCGATCGTAATGTAACCCATAATCCGCAATTTAAAACCTTGGTTTCTGCTGCTTTTGTTCAGGATGCAGCTGTTCAACCTGCACTAGTTATCGTGTACTTCGGAGGAAATGATTCGATTCTTCAAGTCCAGAATGGGCTGAGTCCTCAAGTGCCAGTTCCCGAGTACATAGAAAACATGAGGAAGATCGCTACGCATCTGAAAGTAATCTTTCCGACCAGAATCGAAGTACTTACTGATCTTATCATTTGTGAGGGTTAATTTATATGTTTGTTTGGTAGAGCCTTTCTGAGAAGACTCGGGCCATCTTTCTAAGTCCACCTCCGGTCAATGAGGACTTGGTTCGAAATTTCCTTGGCAGGTTTGCTGTTCCTGACACTTAGCTTGCATTTAAGCTCTTGCAAAATGGCTCACCCTGTTTTGACCTGAGCTCGACTTGCATTTTACCTGAATTCTGTAGAAGGTGCAATTCTTATTTTATGGTGGTTTTGTTTTTGGAAGCAGTTTAGGTTTGAGGAGAACAAATGAGAGCTGCAGAAAATATTCAGAGGCTTGTTTGAAGCTGTGTGAAGAAATGGGGTTTAAAGCCGTTGATCTATGGACTGCAATACAGCAGAAGGATGACTGGTCTACTGCTTGCTTGACGTAAATTTCACCATCAAAGTCTTGAAAAATGAAGTTTAAACACTAAATAGCATTTGATTATCAGTTTTTTCTTTATCAATATCTGATTTTTTAAAATGTAGATTAAAAGATATTGAATTTCTTATAATCCCTTAAACTTATGTTTAAAAATAACAATTAAATATACACGACATAATTGTGATGCAAAATAATCAAATGTTGCTTATACGATGATCTAATCTAACTATTAAATTTGACTCGAATTAATAATTTATTATAATTACTTAAATTATTAATTTAACTCGAGTTTAATTGTTTCAAGTTAAATTAGATTATCATACAATAAATATTTCGTAATTACTTTTTAGGGGTTTTTTGAAAATTAAAAATTATAAAAGATTTTTTTGAGAATTTTAAAAATTACCTAAGTTCTTTAAAGATTTTTAAATTATAGCAAGGGTTCATATCTGTTCTTTTATATACATTATGAATCAAATATCTTTGATTCCTTCTGCAGAGATGGAGTTCATCTTTCACCAGAGGGTAGCAGAATAGTTGCGAAGGAAATCCTGAGGACTCTTAAGGAGGCTGACTGGGAACCAAGTCTGTACTGGAAGTCGATTCCTGCAGAATTTGTAGGATTATCACCGCTTGATCCTGAAGTGCTTGAAACATTTCAAAGAAATCTCCAATGGGAGACAAACTAAAATCCTGACAGTGATATCTCTCGAATAGATTTCACTTTCGAACAAACCATCTTCTGGTTTTAGAACATCTTAAATATAAGTAAGAGTTTGTCCTGCATGAAAAAAAAAAAAGTCTTGGATAAGCATAAGTCTAATGAGTTATTCCTTTAATGGTCGATTAATTTTAAGATAAAATCTTATTTGAATTTACATATATTCAATTTATTTAGATCTAATTTTACAAAATTTAATATAGTATTAGAGAAGTTTATTTTTGAATTAGTCGTCACTACCTCAACACGATAAATTGTGTCAAGAAAAAAAAAAAGATCGTATTTTTTTCTCTTTTTTTTCTTTTTTCAATCTATTTTTAAAGTTATAAATCTTTATCAAATTACAGTGATGTGACTTATAAACTCCAAAGAAAAAGAAATCGATGGTGCATAGTCAATGACACTACTTCACTTTCATTGATTAGGAAACCTAAGGAGTTAGGTTTTAAATGAGTAAAGGACAAAACATTAATTGTAATAGTCTTCAAAGGGGAAAAAAAAAAAACAGCATCACTTAGCTGTTCACTTGGACAAAAAAGTATTATATTATCAAGACAAACTGACAAGGAATTATAAGTCTTCAAGAATTGTATAATTTTATTCATGTAGGTAAATTATGGCAGTTTAAGATTAATTTTTGAAATGTTTTTAACTTTTAAATTTAATTTAGTTTAATAATTTATATTGTTAAAAATTGATAAGTTTATTAATTAATCGATCAGTTTTTATAAACTTATCTAATTTTTATAAACTAAAATAAACTATTAGTTTTATTTGATGGTCTCTTTATTTAATTAGATTTTAAAATTTTTGACATATAAGGATAATCTTCTTCGATCATTTTACAAATTCTTTAATTTTATTTAATTTTAAACTAATTTTATGACTGTCTAATACTAGTTAAATATTTAAAATCTTAAATCTCTTATCTTATCAGTTTAATTTTTTGTCCGTTTTTTAAACATTGAAAATTTTCAAATTGTCTATTCAAATATGTAGCGTATATAATAACTTGTAAATTATGTATTTTAAATTAATTATTTAATAACTAATTTTGTTTTTGATAAATATTTAATAACTAATTATTTAAAACTAAGTAATAAATTTTATGTAATTAATACTTATAAATTCAATTTATTTTTATTTTTATTCTGATATTTTTCAGGCTATTAAAAAAATAACGATAAAGTGCAGCTTAGAAATGAGACATCTAAATTAATAATTGTACAAGAAGAAAATTTAATAATGTTTTTAAAACTGGATTGAAAGTTAAATTGATAAGATAAGAGGTTTAAGATTTAAAAGGTTCGACTGATATTAGAACGTCATAAAACATTAAAACTAGTTAAAGATTGAAAAAAATTGAAGAATTTGAAATATGATTGAAAAAGATTATCCTTACTTATTGACAAATATAACGATTAATTAAAAAATTTAGAGCTTTAGTATCAAGTTTAACGATCCAATTCTACTCACAAAAAATTTAATATCAAAATATTTTAATACTATCAAAATATTAATTTTAAATTAATATTCTAATTTTAAGTAATATTTAACTAATTTTATATCACATCAAATCTTTTATTCTTTGACTTCTAGTTACCATATTCTAATTCTATTTTATTAAATTACACACTCTCTCTCTCTCTCACACACACACACACATATACACTGTTGGTTTATGCCCTACAGCCAATTGTTTTGGTTGTAGTTTAGTGACAAATTATTTAAAAGTATTCTTTATCTTGTACATGTTTAGATGTATATGATAAAGTCCATGGAATAATTATACATTGCAAATGAAATTATTATGAGATTATAATTATGAGATTCATATTGCATTTATGTATTATTCCTAAAATGTTCCTAGTCATTGTTCTATTAAGA
>JANITX010000005.1:654565-673770 GCA_027564395.1 Erythroxylum ulei
CATTCATTAATTAAAATATAATTTATTTTGTAATTAATTAATTAAAATATAATTCATTCATTAATTAAAATACAATTCATTTTGTGATTAATTAATTACAATATTTTTTATAAACCAACCATTATCAATGTCAATGATAATCATTCCTTTATTTTAACCCTCCATCATAATTATAACGATTATATTCATTCTCATTTTTCACTATATTTATTCTCATTATCTTATTTGAACCGAGCGCCCCCTTAATAAATAAGGGTTATAACAAAAGATTTGAGGTGGGAAAGCTCTGGCAAGGTCCTGTCGATAATCGTTAACCATAATTGGATTTTTCACCATAATCTATCAACAAGTGGCAACGTGATATTTGGACGTGTAGATCTTACTTTGAACAAGAGGGAATAAGAAAATCCTATGATTATTTTAACTTTTAACAACTTTATTTCCTGAAATTTAAAACTTAGCACAAACCGAGGATTACCTAAACTTGATTGAAAATAGTTTGAATCTATTTTAATTCAGTCAGTCTGGGGTGGTCTAAGATAGTTTGAATTAGTTCGAACCGGATATTAGTCTGAATTAGTTTAAAATAGTCCAAAACGGTGTCATTTTAATTTAAATTCAATCGGCTTCCAAAAAAAAGTTAACTTGTACCTAATTTTATTCCTACTAATTGTGCATTTTAGGATTCAATACTTTTAATGCAGCCCTCCCACGTTAGTTAGGAAAGAGAACAAAGCACTTCTTATAAGGGTGTGAATATCTTTCTTTTACAAACGCGTTTTTTATGTTCTAACGTCTCGGATCCCATCAGAATTTTGAAGTTAAACATGCTAGAGTTAGAGCAATACCAGGATAGGTAACCTCTTGGGAAGTCTTGCGGAAAGCAAAACCGTGCGAGTTAAGCCCAAGGCAGGCAATATCTGCAGGTGAGTAGTTTGGATTGTTACAATTGGTATCAGAGCTAGTATTCTGACAGGTGTGCCAGCGGAGATGCTGGAACTCCTAGGAGAAAGGAGGCGGATTGTAGCTCTCCCAACATTTGTTGGGAAGCAGAACGAAATACTTCTTATAAGGGTGTGGATACCTTCCCCTTGCAGATGCGTTTTCTATACTTTAACGTCTCGGATCTCTTCAGAACTTTGAGGTTAAACGTATTAGGACCAGAGCATTACGAGGATGGGTGACCTCCTGGAAATTTCTGCGAAAAGCAAAACTGTGCGGGTTAGGTCCAAAACGAACAATATTTACAAGCGAATGGTTTGTACTGATACATTTAAATTGAGATAATGTTGAAAAGAATTGTTCTATCAATTAGACAATTTATTATGAATTAGTTCAGGCTGGAGATCAATCTGCTCGATCTAAAATGTTCTAAAACGATATTATTTTAGCATTGTCGGCCTGTGCCTAATTTTATTCCTACTAATTATGCATTCCAAGATTCAATACTTTAAAACTGAGATGCTGTTGAAAAGAATTGTTCTATCAGTTAGACTACCTCTTATGAACTACCAATTTCTCTATAGTTTAAGATATTTTTAAAAAATCTCTTAATCTTTAAAATTATTGTAAAACTCTTTCTAATTTTTAATTTTCTAAAAAAACTATTTTTCTTAGACTTTAATTAAAAAATAACGATGAAATAAACGCATTGTGAACATTAAAATTACGTTAGTCAAATGCTGCTTAAATGATAATTCATATAAGCTTTTAAATTTGAATTAGATTAATTAAATGTGACTCAAAATACTAATCTATTATAATTATAATATATTATTAATTTAAGTCAAATTTAACTAATTATTTTCTAATTTAAAAGCTAAGTTAAAATATTATATTAGTATGATTTAATTAGTTCATACTAGATGATTCATTATTCTTTTTTAATTAAAGTATAAGAAAAAGGATTTCCTTTTTTAAAATTTTAAAAATAAAAATTTGTGTTTAAAAGAATTAACAGGGACTCGATTCATGGCATTAATATGTAAAAATTAATATTTTTGAGTATTTAATTTTTAATTTTAGCTCTGGTTTTTTGGAGATTTTAAAATTTATGAAAACTAAAAAATAGTTTTTATTTTCTATTGTCATTTTTTTTCATAATCTGATTTATCATCAACTACGTATATATTATTTAATATATTAATTATTAAAATTTTAATTTAATTTAATATTTAATTAATCACAATTATAAATAATTTAATTTTATGTAATTAAATTAAACAAAATTATTTTGATAATTGTTAATAAATATAATCAAATTTAAATTATCTCCAAAATATATACATTTTAAATAAAATTTTGATTTGATATTTAACATACAAATTAATTTATAAATAAAATTTAATTTTGAATTATTTATTTCAATAAAATAAAATAATTTTATTAATAAAATAAATTTAAAATAATTTATCTTTAACTCATATGTAATTATCATGGGAATAAAAATATAACCAAACAACATTTTTTATTTAAAAAACAAAAAAATTACAATAAAAAGAGTGGAACAAACGCCAAATTTCACACGATCCAACTTTCCGGAATCTTCCCGTACGATTCAAAACTGCATCGTTAAGACAGATCACAAGATTTGCCTTCTCCAAGATTAGATTTTGCAACTCTGTCACGATCAAATCCAAACAAGTTGGCGTATTATGTAACTTTTCTTATTTCTATTTCAAAAAATAAAAAACTCATTCTGCAGATATGAATCTAACGGTCAACTTGGGAAGAAAAGAGTAGATTAGATATAAAAGGATTCGAGTGTTGGGCTGAAACGATTCCTACTAAATTTATAACCACAAAAAAAAAAAAAGAAAGACGGGGAAGGTTAGTTTAGGTCATATCAACGTTCCATATTATATAATATAGATTCCAAACATTTATGATTTGGATATAAATGAGTCAAATTATTTATCTTTCAGTAATTTTTAGTTGTGAATATCTAAATCGGATTAACCACTTCGTAAATATCTTTATTGCGGAGCAAAACAATTCAAACTCGGTTGTTTAAATCTTTTTAGAATTAAGAATAAACGTAATATAACCTGTTTTTTTACGTGTATAATCACATCATAAAATTGGTTAGAAATTGAATAAAATGAAAAAATTTAAAAATAATTGATAGAAGATTGTCCTGACTTACAAAAAATTTAAAGTTTAGTTAAAAAACTATCAAATAAAAGTTAATTTATTTATTTTAATTTATAAAAACTAGTTCATTAAAAAAACTAAGTAATTTTTTATCGTTATTTGTAAGATTATAATATTTTTAAATAGTATTAATAACTTTTAAACTTTAATAAAATTATTTTTTCATTACTTATTAGTAATCAAACCATCAAATTAGTTTATATAGTTATAAATAAAAAAGTTAAATTTACTAGCTCCTTAGGGGTGGTTGAGTTGGTGGAATAGAAGGACATGCGGTCAAAAGGTTCTGTATTCCATTTTCTCTACCTACATTCTTTCGATCGAATTTGTCATACAGGACTTATCTAGCGCGGAGTACCTGATTAACATGATTTGCAGCCCATTACGTCAATTTGAAAATTCAATCAGTGCATATCCAAAGGGTTGCGACTTCTGGTTCTTCCGTTTAAAAAAAAAAAACCAAACATTAACTTAATTTAAAAAAGATACTTTAAAAAATAATTCAAAATAATAAAATTTTACTATTACTTTTATACTATTTTTATTTTAAGTATAATAAATGTTTTTTAATAAAATGTAAAATAATATTAAAAGTTTCAAACTTTGTGGATTGTTAATGTTGCAGTTTTAAAAATTTTAAAAATAAAATATTTAAATGCAAAAAACACGTGTAGCTGGTAGGGGCGGTCATGTGAAAGTCCTACCCACCTACCCAGAACAGAAGAGACAAGAAACGAGATGGTACAATTTAGCATGTGTCGGTCTGCTAGTATACGTGCAAGTTCGATAACCAGTGGGTGTAACTAGATAAGAAGAGAGGAGGGCGAGAGGTTGATGCCTGGGAGCGATCTCAATTGGAGGAGATAAAGCCAAAAAGTTGAAAAGATGGTTGGTCCTTCACGACCACAATTTGTTATCTTTGGCTCCTCCATTGTTCAGTTCAGTTACAGTCACAATGGTTGGGGTGCTATGCTCGCAGACATTTACTCTCGAAAGGTCTCATCTTTTTCCTGAACTTTTACTATCTGGGGCTCTTGATCAGTGTAATGTCAAGAGCTGATTGAACTTGAGAGATAATGGAATTCTGGTTCTGGGTTTGCTTGCTCTTGGCATTAGAAAGTTGGGACAGTAATGGTGAACATTTTGTTACTGACAAATGGTATAAATGAGTATGAAACTTTGAAATTAATGGGTATTGATCCTAAAGGTTGGAGTTGTGACTTGTGACGTGATCTTTACTTTAACGGTTTGTTTTGATTGAATCTTTTAACTCTATGAAGATGAACTAGTTGAAAATTTCGAGAATATTTCATATATTCTGACTGTTTTCTTTTTTTCTGATGGGTGCAGGCAGATATATTGTTGCGAGGATATTCAGGTTGGAACTCCAGTCGAGCTCTCCAGGTTATAGATAAAGTGTTCCCAAAGGTGACACTCTCGTCTTATGTACTGTGTTTATGTGATGGTTTATACTTTATATCATTAAGATACATTAGACTAGTGGCTCCTTCTCTTCTTCGCTTTATAGAAAATGAAAAGGTTTTCCAGGATCTGAATGTCCAGTTCTATATGGAAAAGGAGAGAAGTAATCAAAATTTAACTAGTTATTTGCAAGTCTGTGATTCTCTTGAACTTGAATTAGAAATGTTGATCAATCTGAACTTGGAGTATTATAATGTTCTCGGAAAAGAAATGAAATATTAGAAATGGTCTTAAGCATTTTCTGATCTACTGTTACTTGCAATCCAGGATGCTCCCATCCAACCCTCACTCGTTATAGTTTATTTTGGTGGCAATGACTCAACCCACCCACACCCAACTGGCTTTGGCCCTCATGTGCCACTCCCTGAATATTCTGAAAACATGAGGAAGATTGCTAAACATCTCAAGGTAAACAATGTAGCTACCTTTCTCCATCTAGATTGGCCTCCATTGTTGATTCTTTCATCTATGCAACTCGAAAAAGGTACGAGCTCAGACATGCAATTTGTTCTCTGTGATTTCAGAGCCTTTCGGAGAATATTCGGATTATCTTTCTCAGCGCACCTCCTATCAATGAGGAACAGATGTGTAAATCTATGTAAGTCCCTCCTCAAATTGTGTTCTCCTTGTTTATGAGCTTCACTTCAGCTTGATAATGAATTGGTATTAAGCAGTGACGAATTTGATGAGGTTCGAACGAATGAGAGCTTACGATTGTACGCACAAGCCTGTTTAGAAGTTGCAAAAGAGATGAACATCAAGGCGATTGATCTTTGGACAGTAATGCAACAAAAGGAAAACTGGAAGGATGTTTGTTTTACGTAAGTTCATCTCTTTTACTAAGCTAATAAAACTAAGAAGACCAAAGAGTCCTTTCTGATTCTAGTCATAAGTCCCTAAAGTGATTCCTTTGTCTAGTTTCTGATTCTGATCACAAATTCCTGAATTGACTCTTTCCCTAGTTACATTCTGTTCACAAGTCCCCGCAGTAACTCCTTTCTATAGTTTCTGATTCCGATCACAAATTCCTGAAGCGACTATTTCCCTAGTTACATTCTGATCACAAATTTCTGAAGGGACTCTTCCTCTAGGTTTTGATTCTGATCACAAATTCCCGAAGCGACTATTCCCCTATTTAAAATTCTGGTTCACAAATTTCTGAAGTGACTCTTTCTCTAGTTTCTGATTCTGATCACAAACTCCTGAAGTGGCTCTTGCTCTTTTTTCGAATTCTAATTACAAGTTTCTGAATGGACTCTTGCTCTAGTTTCTGATTCTGAATTCCTGGTAACAAGTTTTTGAAGTGACTATTCTCTAATTTCTGATTCTGATCACAAATTCTTGAAGTGACTCTGCACTTACTTTCGCCTCAATCAATTCCTGTTTCAGGGACGGAGTCCATCTTTCAGCTGAAGGGAGCAAGATAGTTTTGGGGGAGATCATGAAGGTGATCAAAGAGGCTGAATGGAAACCAAGTCTCCACTGGAAATCAATCCCTACTGAATTCTCAGAGGATTCGCCATATGATCCTGTCAACTTCCAAGGAAAGCGAGTGAACATCTCTGACATTGTTTTCAACAGAGACATAGAAGTTGACTGAGTAAAGAACCTAAATAACAACACATAATGTTCTGTTAATGGCTGCTCCCATGTCTAACTCTACTATTTCAGAAAATGTATGGTCTTTCTTCTTTCCGAGTATAGTTCGCTCGTTTTCTTTATTAGTAAAACAATAACATCTTAGTATTAATCTCGGAATTTGAAGAGGTTTAGAAATACGCAATTTGAATATCAAAGTTATTATTTAATTTTGAATTATTAAATTATTAAATAGAGATGTAAATACACATTAAATAGAGATGGCAAACTGACCCTACTCAAGTCAACCGAACCCATCTCAACCCACTGGCAACCATATATATGGTAACCTCCGTTTGGTCCAAAAGGATATTCCAAAAGGCTATGCCAGTTTTAGATTCTTGAAAAGATTTCAAGATGGTTAATTTTCTCAGAGAATGACATAAGAGATGAACTACATAATGTAGCTACAAACTATTTCTGGACTCAGAAAAAAATACAGAAGAATACCCATCTTCATGTTTGCTGAAGGACAACTGGTAGATTCGTAAAAACCATTATATGAAATTAAACAAAGAATGATACATACAAAGCTCGGAAAGACAAGGCACCAACAACAACATTAGAAGCCACAACAGCACTCACCATACGACGTTTCCCGCTATTATAGCATAAATGAATATGCTCAGAAGATCTCTGCCTACTCGTGTCAGCCTTTGAATCTTTTAAAAGCTAGTAAATAGACATCCAAAGAGGACAATTGCTCTGAAAGAGGCAGTACAAACCCAGATCCAAGATCTCCAGGCAAGTGCGCGTTCTTTTTCAATAAAGAAGTCACCTAGCTGGAGAGTTGGAACCTGCCAGTGGGCTTTTTTCTTCTCCATCCCTAACATTACCCGATACAAATGGCAAACTTTTAATTCAAATTGGAACCAAAGGGTTCAGACAACTATAACCACAAAAGGAAAAAGATTCAAAACTTACAAAGGCAGCATAAAACACAAAAGTCAAACCCGCTAGAACAACAAATGCAATCTGGAACACGTTATACCTGTAACATAGGAATTAATGTCCAGTACAATGAGATTTATCAAGTTTGTATAACTAGGGTAGTGGACTAGGAAAAAATATATTTCGGAATAGCACTCACTTATATAAATATTTGATTCCTCGAAGAGACTGTAATGTGTGACCAAAAATCTCCTGTGCTGCAGTTGCTTGGGCATAATAGCCAAATGCTGTGGCGCAGAACTGTATCACACTGAAATTGAAAAAGAAAAAAATTTAGAGGTTCAACATGGTTACTATTACAATGATGTTGTATAATGAGAAATTAAATCGTCATCAGAAAGGCTTCAAGTCCTTCAGTGACTTGTAAATTATAATATCACTAACATTTGCAAGTTAAAGATGACATCTGACATCTCAACACCTAAAAAATATGGGGAAAAGAAAAATAAAGGATCAAAGATTCCAACCTAATGGAGCAAAGGAGAATAAGTCCCACATTGAAGAGAAACGAGTTCATTAGAGTGCCTCCCCACCTAAACAACTCAAGACAATTGATTAGCTACTAGCGAAACATTTGAACAGAATTTACGCATATGCATGGTTGGTTAAATCAATAAAAGAGGAGGGGAAGCCTGCAAAAGGAATTATTACTTCATTGGATGTATGGTGATAAAGACTAATCTGAGACCTAGCATCATCGCACCAGCTACCACTGCCAGCAAAAGGTAGAAGCAAAAGAATGCAAATGCTGCAGTACCCAGAAGACCTGCCAATGTGCGATTATTCACCACAGGTATAAGATATGTAGTAGAATGCTGCAGCAAGAGAGACAGAAAGAGATGACAGAAAAGTGAAAATATTGAAACCTACCCCATACATCATCTAACTTGATGAAAACTTCATTCAAGAAAGCGGAAACAGGTGGATCAACCAACAGATATATGATAATGTGAGCAATCCAAGCAATTGAAACAATCAACCTATGAATCAGAAAATGAAGAAAAAACTTGATTAAGGACCTTAGAATCAAGATTGGACAATTCAGTACAACTAGTGATAGAGACTAGTTAAAGACAAAGGAAATAGGTATCAACTTGGGGGAATGCTCAAGCCAATATTTTCTTCAAGAATTGATTAATCTATTTTCCCTTCCTTTCCCCCAGTAGCTTTCTGGTTTCAAACAGCTCTCTCTATCCATTCTTCATGATATAGGTCATTATCACAACATATTGACACTTGGATGAATTCCAAACAAGTAACAGTCACTAAGGTATCACAGCAGCTACTCAAACTATCACCTGGCAGTAAAATTAAGGATTTTTTTAACAAGAATTAGATGTGTTGCAGCAGCACTTACCCTAAAATTCCCAACACAAGCTTTGCCAAGTATCCAAGAACAGTCAATGCCCAGGCTGTCTCAGCCTAGAAAAATACAAGCATGGATGTTAATGAACTTGGGCCACAATGCACCAAAGAATAACTGCTCAGAATATTTAGCAGCAAGTAGTAAATCACCTTTTCTCCTTGAGGGTACATCTCTTCTAAGAGTTTGACATCTTCTTCCAACTGAAGCAACTCCTGCACATTTTATCATGCATAAGTTTCAGTCACAACTATAAAAGTTCATGTAACTAATTTCAGCCATTGTCGACCAAGTTATCTGACTTCAGCATAGATGAGAAGAAAGCAAAGTTCAGGCAGAAGGGTGCAAAACAATTGAATATCACACTCACATTAATCTCTAATATTAAGTTACCCATTTAGAAGTTCATATAAGATGCCATAACTTCCAAGTGTTCAAGCACTCAAGTTTGAGGTAGCAGCCATATAACTTGAGCTTGAGCAACACAAAAAAGGCAATCAAGAACTTGAAGAGACATAATTGATACCTTTTCTACTGACTTAACATTCTTACGCCATTTTCTACCCTTAGCACCACTTCTTTCTTCTTGATGAAGTGTATCTGTTGCTTTTTTCAATTCTCTTGCTTTTTTACCAAGTTCAGTTGCTTCCTACAAAGTAAAAACAGGTACTCCAAGGAATCAGACCCTATTAGCAATCATGAAACCACTGAGTCAGTGAAACTCAATCCACATATTATGCCATGCTGAAAAGGCCCACCTTAATGTACTGTGAGCGAGTGATAACAGCCTTTGGGCGTCGGATGAAAGAGAAGATGAGTCCCAGTGGTAAAGAAGCGATACCAACACCACCAAAAATCTGAAAATTGTTTAGGGGCAGAATAAGTTCCGTATTTGGCAAAACAGAAACTCTGAAGGAATCCAATTCAACAGATAGGTATCCGTAATAATTCTGAATCACATAATAGAACTATACCACGACCTAATTTTCTTGTCTCCCAATACCAAAGTTACGTCACGGGTTGAATTATTGGAAGCAAATGGTTCCAAATAGCAGATTAACAAGTTTAAAGGAGTTTGTTTCTGGTGATCAACTTAAGATGAATCAACTATATAGGCCTCAAATTTCACTGCCAATTTACGAGAATAAAACCTTACAATTAAAAAAAAAACTAAAGTTTGGAGAACAGGTATACCGCAAAAAGCACAGATCCAACAATTGTTGCAAGAGCTACAACATATTCCGGAAATGTGGTGCGCATAGTCCATGTCTTCTCTGAGGAAGCATTTGCAAGAAATGCTGAGCACTGCAACCGCCCAAGCACAAAACCACTGTAAGAAAAAGCAATGCAGTGAACCAACTCAACAACAAGTTGACAAACAAAATGCAACCTGCCGGGCACCATTTGCAATACAAGGTTGACTGTTAGACAACTGAAAACTACTAGGGAAATTGGCCGTTGTTGAAGAGAGATGCCTAACAGTGAAATCCACCTTTCCCACTACCCCTGATAAACCACAAAAGACCAAACAATGAGTACAATATATACATATACTACAAGGTCAAAGCACAAAGAAACAATATGTAAAGCCGTTTAATCATCATTTCTTTTCTTTAATGCAATACCCAATAACCAAATTTGCAATTCTCAAATCATATATCTTATAAACAACTGAGCCTCAAGTCAATTTGTGAACTCTAAAATGTATTATAAGATATCATTAACAGATAAATTTAAAAAAACACAGAAAGCACTAAAATTGCTGACCATATAAAATGCCCAGAACTAGAGCGCAAACAATAGCCGTAGTTATAACCCACAAGAGCGCATTTTTCACCCTTTTACCCACACTCCTGTGAAGCAAATGCCATACAATGATTAACAAATTTTTTATCAGATCAAACAAAAATCAACGTCTAAAACCCTAATGAACACCGACTTATCCTGGTCGCCTTCGTAGTAGAACATAGCGAACGGAATAATGAAGAAAACGAGCACAGCGTCGATGATGTACAGTGCGATCCACAGATCCTTCATTGGCAAGGTCAAGTTACACGCGCCATTGTATATCGCGTGACGACAAGCCTGTCGGTTAGCCACGTCAGCGGGTAGCATCAGGATAGAGATGGCGGCGATTGAGAGGCCAAAAACGACGACGAACTTGGGGAAATACGCTTGGTTTTTGTCGTCGGGATGCTGGTAGTTGACGAGAAGGTAGACATTGAAGATGAAGACGATGATGCACACGATTATGGCTACGATCACTAGAGCGAGATTGAAATCGCCCATCGCTTAAAAGCACTCGATTCGAAACCAAATCGATCGAGAGGAGTGAACAAGACAACAATTGACAAAATTAGGGTCTGTGTCGATTGGGAATTTGAAAAGTCGATTTATTTTTATGATAATGGAGACTTCTTCTTCTTCCTTTTTTCTTTTTTTTTTTTGGCTCGATTCCGATGAGGTTGTTTGTGGGGGAGAGTAAGAAATGAGTGTTGATGAGGCTTAAAATCACCGTTATCGCCTCCAGTACAATGGTAAAAGGGACGCTACGGGTCGGGACAAAGGGTTGGGGTTTTTGGTAAATTCACAAAGTCCCCAGTGACCATCCTCGGACAGGCTGTTTCTGTTTTATAAGAATCAGAAAATTGCCCCGCTGCAACGGGAACGAGCGCAGCGACGTCGTTTTTTAAATTGGAATTCAAATGAATTTGACTTTTGTGATGCTTGTAGTTAAGTTCGGTAAGAGAATAAACTTAAAGCTAGAAATTGATTCTTCTTCGCTTCTATATCAATAATCCGTTGAAATCGAGCCTCTAATAGTACGTATTTTTATTTCTATTAAATAAAGAGGTTTTTTTTTCTACTTTAATCAGGGTATCTATCTGCGGACCTAGTGATTAAGCTCCTCGTTGATAGGAAGGCATCTCACAGGGTGGGACAGCTAATCCAAAAATTTAAAGCTGCTCCATACTCAAAGTTAAGAATTGAACTTTTGACCTTTAGTTAAGGGTGGATGAGTCCCTTACCACTCAACCATACCTTTTAGGATAATAAAGAAGTTTTTTTGACACTCCGTCTAAGTTATCTGGTTATTAAAATTTAATTACACCTTTAATTTAAATATATAGTTGAAATGGGATTTATAAAATTGTAATAAGTATTAATGATTTTATTATAAATTTGTTTTTAATAAATTTATTGTGTCTAATTTTTTTTACTTCCAAATTTCTTGAATTGTTCAATTATTATAATATTTTTTATAACAATTTTTATTTAATTGTATTTATTTTATAATCAAAATTATAGCTGGTAAATTTTAGATAGTAATATATAAGTTCTATTTCCCCTCCCATGTGATTGATACCAAACTTAGCTTCGGCTTAAATAAGGTCATTTTTAATTTATAAAAGTTAAAATATATATAGTTAATTATGCACAATCCTTATTAATGTTTCAAATCAACTTTAGCACACTTACTCAAGGTTTGAACTTAAGCGATATTTTGTTTAGTGTTTGTTCAAATTCAAGTTGATTAAAATTTAAACAATATGAAGATTAGGAGTATGGATCCGATGTGAGCTGATTCAAATAAGATGACAACGTTTTGACATTAGTTCTTCAAATTGACTGGAGATGGCATTATTTTTGTCAACCATATCGTTTTGATCGAACTTTAAACTACACAAATTTAATATTTTTAACCCGATTTTGATCAACTTTTGAGTTAGGCTATGTTTACTTGAGAGTTTTATAATTAAATGAAGTTGAATGTAATATTATTTTACCGTTTAAGATGAGATTTTATAATAAAATATAATGGAATAAGATAAAAGAAGAGGAGTTTATATTATATCTCATTTTATCCTAAATAATAAAATAAAAAATCTCTGATTTGAGAGGTTCGAGATAAAATGTAAAATGATAAACAACTTTACACTGTATTACATTATAAATCTTCTATCCAAACAACAGATCATTATATTATATTATAAACTCTTCTATTCTTCTAAACAATAATTTTTTAATATCATATCCATTTATGTTTTATTCCAAGCAATTCTATTTTATTCTGTTAAAAACTTTATAAACAAATAAATAGTCTTATTTCAAGAGAATCCAAGTCAGAGGTAGCCCAGAGCAGACCCGACTCATCGTTCGATCCTCATACTCGGAGTTCTGACTTCAGGAAACGGGCTAGAGACGCCATTGTTAGCGATTGAAAACAGAGGGGAAAAAATGATTCAGAGTTCAGAAGAAAAAGTATGCAGAACTGCTACAATCTTTACATCATATTTATACACAAAACCACAAACTTCCAGGCACGAGTCGCGAAGATACAAAATCACTTCCAGGTTCTGGCACCCACGTATCAGAAAGATCTGCCATTTACAGGACTCGATTCGTTGAGTTGCGTAACCTTGAGAGATTTTTTCGAATCTTGTACCATTTCTTCTTGCAGAAACCAACAGCTATCCAACCACGTCTGAGAAAAATCTCTCTCATTGTCGGTTTCTTCCACCTATTTCTTTCCGGCGTTGTTCCTTTATCTCCCATATATTCAAATCCTGAGATTGAAACCCTCTTCCCATTTCAGTGTTTTCGGATTCTAGCCATTAATGTAACGATTTAGAGTTCTTTTAGTTCCGGGTTTTCCCTCAAGTCGCGCTGGTAACCATTCCTTTGGTTGACGTGAAGAGCTTAGAGCCCTTCTCTTTTTTGGTCGTTTACTTCATTGGGTGGCAAGAATAAATTATAATTTAAAGACAATATAAATTTAGTAAATAATCTGATTCAATTTCTTCTTAAACTCTTCCGGATCTCTTGGATTCATCGGACACATGATATGTATCAAAACAAAAGAGAAATCGACTCTGAATGTGTATATACTGATCTTGAAGACTGAATCTAGATGTTGAGCTTTCTTCTTACTGTGTACCATCCTTTTTTCCAGGCACCAACCACTTTCCATCCTTGCTTCTCCACATAGATCACTGGTTTAGTTTTTCCCTGAACCTGCATTTCTTGGCCTGCCATTTCAGATTAATCCTTGCCTGAAAAAATAAGAAATTCTGAATACGTTGACAAATTCGAGTCAAACGATCCCGATTCGATCGAACCGAACGACGAAAGCCTGCTCAATCTAAGGGAAAGATCAAATTGGAATGCTCTTACTTCACCATCCACAACCTCTAAATATATCTTTTATGGTGAAAACTAGTCTCGAATTGAAACTCCAAGTAACCAATACAGTTCTTACCTAGGTACTTTGGTGAACCTGCGTAGTTTAAAGAATTGTGATTAGTTCCAAGCTGTTGGGAAGTACTGGAATAGGAGCCATTATCTTGTACTGTATAATTAATGATGTTGTTAATTTTGGCATTAACAAAATTTAGTTTTGTTAGAATAAAACTTCTATAAATAGGACTCGTACAATCTATTAATTAAACGATCTATTAATTAATAAAAAATAAATTTAGCTTATTAACTCAACTTTAGACTATAAAATATTATTAGGTAATAAAATTATCGATTTATCAAATATTAATTTATAAAAATTCTATCATATATAAATAATTATTTTTATTTTAATTACACATTGACATAATTTATATAAAAATGTAGTTTTGTTTGACGTTGTTTAGATTAATTATTTTACATTAAATTTAATTTGAAAATTTTTTAACTCAAATTTATTATCAATGTTTTAAAAATCGACCAGAAGTTAAATTGATAAGACAAAAGCTTTAATCAGACAATTGAATAAAATAATTGAATTTGAAATAAGAACGAAGAAGAATGTACTTAACTTAAAATTTAATTGAAAACGGAGATTGTTAAATGAAAATTAATTAGTCTATTTTGGTTTATAAAAATCAATTAATTTACAAAAAATAACCTATTAATTAATAAAGTGACCAATTTTTAATAACAAGGGATATTAAAATAAATTGAACAAAAAAATTAAAAATTGAATAAAAAATTAACTTGTTTAAACTTTCCATAATTCAACCACTCGAACTAGTTCAGTTTTTTAATCATTAGCTTATACTTTTAGATGTATTATTAGATGTATTATGAATAACTCTTCCCATATATGCAATAAAATGTAATTTAGGTGTTTTCAAAAGGTTTGAATAAATATTTGAAAATATATAAAATAAATTATAAATTATGAATTTGAATAAAATTTAAGTGTATATTTATATTATTTGATATATCAATGATTTAATATTATATGACTGAATTCATATAAATAATTATTTGAGACTATGCTTAATTCAAAACTATTTGTTTTAAATGATATATTAAAAAGTGGATAGGAAGTTAAATCTACAAGACAATCCAATTTAAAGTTTAATTGAAAAAAAAGATCGTAAAAATATTTTATTTAAATCGGTAAGATAAACGATTAAACTGAACAAATAGGTTATATTTATTTATCATTAATGTAAGAATATTTTTGAAAAAGAAAAGAGTCAAGTCTTTACAGCCTACTCCTCACGTCCACATTAAACACCATGAACCCTCAATCTCCTCCGTCCGATCTTAACAGTTTCTTATCATGGTCAATAAGAGGGCACAAGATCACCTGCATGTGGGTCAATTTGTGTGTGGGTCAATAAGAGGACCCACACACAAATATGTGGCTGAGATAAAGTGGTATAGAATGGGACCAGAATAATTGTTACAAGTGATCACATCCCCAGTCAGAGAACCGATAGCTGTTACTTTTAGTAACAACTCTTCCGGTATATGCAATAACATGTAATTTAGTTGTTTTCGGATAAATCTTTGAAAAAAATTATAAATTATTTATTTGAATAAAATATAAGTGAATATTTATATTATTAGATATATCAATAATTTAAAATTATATAATTAATTTCACACAAATAATTATTTGAGAATATACTTGAATTCTAAACTATTGATTTTAAATAATATTTAAAAATTAGGTCGAAAATTAAATTAGCAAAATAAATTATTTAAGGTTTGAAAATCTTAATTAGTATTAAATCGTCATAAAATAAATTAAATATTAAATGACTTAACAATATTAGAAATGATTTAATAAGACTTTAATTAAAAAAATTGTTAAATAAAAATTAATTATTTTATTTTGATTTATACAAAATGATTAATTTACAAAAACTAGTTAATTATTTAATTAACTAATAACAATAACATTTATAAACTAAATTAAAAATTGAAAATTAAATTAAAAAACAAATCGCTAAATCAATAAACCGATTTAATTTTTAAAACATTATTATTAAAATATATAATTGGATGATAAATTAGAAATAGTGTATTTTAAATAATTACAGAATAAATTTGAAAACATCTAAAATATCTGGTAAATTATATACAATTTAATCAACTATTTGTCCTACAAATTAACCAGAGATATTTTCCGCCAATATGATATGATAATAATTTGAAGCAAACGAGACAAACAAAGTGACGTAATCCATGACGTAGACACGTTTAGAGAATAATATTGGTAGATAACCTAATCCACACATTAAATAAATTTTACGGACAATCCTGATTAAATATTAAATAAATTTTAAACTTTAAATTTTAATTAAAAATTATTTAAAATTTTAATTAATTTATTTATTATGAGTTATAAACATAAAAAATAACTGATTAATTAGTTAAATTTAAATAATAAAAATTATTAAAATAAAATAAATTGAAAAAAAATTCAAGATGAATTCTGTAGTCATTTTTAAAGTAAATATTTTTAACGTTTTTTTATTTGAACGTAGAACTTATGAATTTAAGAAACCAAACTGAATGAAAACTCTACTTTCAGCGACGCCGCCATCTAGCCTAACATAATCTGACACCCAATTGGATCTTCCCACGTCATCTACTGCATTTTTCTGTAAGAGGTTCACGTCTTTACACTCTCTCAGCTCCACAGTAAACAACATGAACCCGCAATCACCTCCGTCATTGTGTTACTCTAAACCGTCTCTATTTTTTTGTTTGGAAAGGATGTCACGTGCGCTTAGCGCATATTATTCATATCTAAAGATAAAACGTCATATAAAAAGTTTAAAGGACATATCCTCCATTTGAAACTAGACATAAAATCAGTCGTCCTAACTATCTTATGAACAACCTGATTCGCTGATCTCTTAACAAAAGCTATAGAAATAAATTGATGCTCTTTAATAAGAGCTTTGCAATCCTCGATAAGCATCGAAAAATATGAATGACACTTTTGTGTAGATGCCATAGATTTGGTAATTGTTTGACAATCCGTTTCCACACAAATCGGAGAGAAGGGAAGGCTTTTGATCCAGCTTAGGGCTTCTCGAAAATACAATGTTTCACCAATTAAAGGATCCCGCCAACCTGACATAAGCATCATCTTTCCTGCACAGTTGAAACCTTTATAGTCTCGAATCACCATTCTTAAGCCATAAAATCCAGAAGGTAAAAGTGCCACATAAACGTTGCACTTAAAATGGTTTGGTTGTGGAGCTTGCCATTGGGGATGAGATGGTTGATTCGTTGAGGAAGTAGTAACGTGTCGGTTGTGAGCAGATTGCCACTCTAAAAGTGTGGTGGTGGCTCGACGAATAATGCTGGATGGGTCCTGATTTTTTTGCTTCCATACAACATCATTGCGTGCGATCCACAAACTCCATACAAGCATACAAATTTCCTTTGCTTGTGCCTTTGGAAAATCGACCATAACAGAAGCAAGCCAATGATGTATGGTGGCCGTAGGAGATATGTGCTAGTCTACCGCATACATATGCCAAACAGAACTACCCACGTCATAATGGAGAAATATGTGGTGCTCATCCTCTGAAGCTTTACCGCATAGTGGGCAACTAACATCGATGTCAATATGTCGCTTTTTAAGATTTGCTCTGCAAGGGAGAGCCTTTCTCAAAGTACGCCAGATAAATAGTTTTATTTTACCTGGAACTTGCATTTGCCACATTTTCTCCCATGGAAAGTCGACTTCTCTAAGCTCCAGATTCACTTCCTCCATGCCTGTGCGATATCCTTCTTTCACTTTGTATTCACCTTGAGTGTTGAGAATCCACATCCATTCATCCTTATGTCTTGAGAAACTGAGTGGTATTTGGAGAATAAAGTTAGCGTCTCGTCGATCAAAAACTTCTCTGATCTTGTTTTCATTCCACCGATGGTCCTGAATAAGCTCTGCTACATATTGTATCTGCGTGTTGGTTGATGTTTGGATATATGGGTCGTCCTCATCCATTAGCTAAGGGTCCCTTCATATATGAATTTGTTGTCCATCGCCTACTCTTCGTCGATAACTAGGAATGAGTATTGCTTTGGCCTGATGGATGCTTCTCCATATCTGACTTGGATTGTGGCCCAACTTTGCTGAAAAGAAATCAGTCTTTGGAAAATATCTAGCTTTAAGAATGGTTGCTGCAGTCGACTCCGGATATTTGAGAAGTCGCCATCCTTGTTTTTCCAGAAGAGCTAGATTAAAATGCCTCAAATCTCGATAGCCCAAACCGCCATAAATCTTTGGTATGGCTAACCTTTTCCATCTTAACCATCGTATACCCTGACTGTCTTGTCCTCCATTGTGCCAAAAAAATCCATTCATTAACTTCTCTAGCTCTTTACCCGTATCTAGTGGTAATAAAAAAAGGGACATAAGATAGTTCGGCATAACCTGTGCAACTGTCCTCAACAGTATATCTTTACCAGCTTTCGATAATGTTTTAGCCTTCCACCATTGGAGCCGCCTGGTAAGCTTTTCGATCACATAATGAAAAATTTGGCGTTTACCTCTGCCTATAACTGACGGCATACCCAAATAATTTGTGTGACCTGCAATCTCCGCAACCCCCAAAATTTGACAAATCACCGTCTTCAGTGCAGGCGTAGTATTTGGAGTAAAGGAGATACCTGATTTGTCAAGATTGATTTTTTGGCCCGACGTGTTCTCATATATCTGCAAGATAGTTTTCAATTGTACTGCCTCTTCTTGTGTAGCCCGAACAAAGAAAATAGCGTCATATGCAAAAAACCGATGAGATACTGGAGGAGCACCTCTTGCGACTACAGTCCCATGTATATGTCCTTGTGTTTGTAAATGTTGTAGGCTAGCTGATAATCCCTCCGCACATATAATGAACAAATAAGGAGACAATGGGTCACCTTGTCGCAATCCTCGACGAGGAATCAAAGGCCCGTATTCATCCTTATCTCGAGTGAAAAAATAGGAGACCGATGTGACGATGTTCATAATCTTTGAGACCCATATATCAGTAAACCCCAGTTTTAACAAGATTTACCGCAAATACTCCCATTCAACTCTGTCGTATGCCTTGCTCATATCAGTTTTCAATGCTAGATAACCCGTCTTGCCTTGCGTTTTCCGTTTAAGAGAGTGGAAAAGCTCATAAGCTACAATTATGTTATCGGTAATCAACCGATTTGGGATAAAAGCACTCTGCGTGTCCGAGATAATTTGAGGCAGAACCTGTTTTAATCTATTGGCCAGTGCTTTGCAAACTATACGATCAGTGACATTGCTCAATGATATAGGTCTCAAATCAGCTATTATTTCTGGCGCTTTCTTCTTTGGGATAAGAATAATGTT
>JANITX010000005.1:673870-692104 GCA_027564395.1 Erythroxylum ulei
AGTGATCAGAGGATGTAGCTTGCAAAACGTGAACTCTGGCCATCAAAAACGTTGAAGACCACTCAGTTGTCCCAACCGCCCTATCTAGTCGTTCCCTTACAAAATTTGATTCAGAACGTCGATTTTCCCATGTAAACAAAGGACCCTCAGCTCCCAAATCATGCAGTTGACAGTCCATGAGCGCCTGTCGAAACCCCTCCATTAGTGATCTAGGATGAGTATGATGACCTTGCTTCTCAGAAGGAAACATGATGTTGTTGAAATCACCGATAACACATCAAGGTAGAGTTGATTTATTATGAAGTTGTCGAAGTAAATCCTAGCCCATGCACTGGTTGAACCGCTCAGGGAACCCATAAAAACCCGTTAAACGCCAACGTCTAAGTCTGTCAATGCTTACCACAACATCAATATGATTTTGAGAATAACTCAGTAATTAGGCCATGTCGTTTTCTTTCCACAATAAAGCCACACCTCCTCTGGTTCCAATATGGTCAACTGCAAACATACCACTAAAACCTAACTTAACTTTAATCAATAAAATTTTTTCTCTGGTAATTTTTGTTTCCATCGGGAAAATGAAATTGGGTCTCTTCTCGGACACCATGTCCTTTGCTATCCTCACTCGTCAGCTCTCTATCTTTCTCGGTTGGGGTTTGTTTAACTAAGGGCAATTTTGTCTTTTAGTCTATTAAAATGGCGGGAAATGAGGCTGTGGCGGTTTACGGTGGCGGAGCAATGACGGAGACGAAGAAATCCACCTTCTCTATCAAGGCCTGGTTAGCTTAGATGCTCCGTGGCGGCGTTATAATGGATGTCGTCAACGCCGAACAGGCGCGAGTAGCTGAAGAGGCCGGAGCATGCGCCGTCATGGCGCTGAAGCGTGTTCCTGCGGATATCAGAGTGCAAGGCGGCGGCGCGCGCATGAGCGATCCTCAGCTCATCAAAGAGATCAAACAGGCGGTTACCATTCCGGTGATGGCCAAAGCTCGCATCGGCCACTTCGTGGAGGCTCAAATACTTGAAGCGATTGGTATCGATTACGTCAATGAGAGTGAGGTCCTTACTCCGGCCGACGAGGAGAACCACATCAATAAGAATAATTTTAGTGTTCCATTCGTGTGCGGTTGCCGAAATTTGGGGGAGGCGCTCAGGCGAATCCGAGAAGGAGCGACGATGATTAGAACAAAAGGTGAGGCAGGGACAGGGAATGTAATTGAGGCGGTGAGGCACGTGAGGTCGGTAATGGGAGACATTAGGATTTTAAGGAATATGGACGATGACGAGTTGTTCAGCTTCTCGAAGAAGATTGCTGCGCCGTACGATTTGGTGATGCAAACCAAGCAGCTGGGAAGGCTTCCAGTGGTGCATTTCGCCGCAGGAGGGGTGGCGACGCCTGCGGACGTGGCGTTGATGATGCAATTGGGGTGTGACGGGGTGTTTGTTGGGTCCGGAGTGTTCAAGAGTGGTGAGCCAGCGAAGAGGGCTAGGGCTATTGTGCGGGCGGTTACTCATTACAGTGATCCTAATGTGTTGGCAGAGGTTAGCTGTGGGCTTGGTGAGACTATGGTGGGGCTTAACTTGAGTGATAAGAAGGTGGAGAGGTTCGGTAGCCGGTCGGAGTAAGGAGGCTCATTCTCGGCGGTTGAAGTAATATATTGAGCATGAGCAGAATAACCTTTAATTGCTATCCTTTAAAGTACTTATTGAATAAATTTTACATTTTATATTTAATTATTTAAACTCATCCTAAATCATTATTTTAATCAATAAATTAAATAATTTACGAAAAATTGATTTATTACTTAATAAACTTATCAAATTTTGATTGGCCAAGTTAAAATTTTTATTGTTAAATTAGTTTGGAATTTTAAATTATTAACTTAAAATGTTCAACTCTAATTATAAGACTTAAACTTAAATTTTGGATAAAAATATAAACTTATCATTTAATAAAAATTTAAATTTTTTCCTAATTTTGAAAAAATTCTTCTTGTGCTTCAATATTGTAACATTTGTATTAATTAATTAAATATTATTTATACTACAATTCAACTCGATCTTAAACTCGAATCAAACTTATTAAATTCGACATAAACTACCTCGAACTGAAATAAATTAATAATTTAAATCAAATTTAATTAAGTTGAATCAAATTTAATAGTTGACTTAGATTATCATATGAATGACATATAATTAATTCAAGCTTAATATTTATTATTTTGTCCTTATTTTTAAATAAAGCCTAAAAAATGAAAATTTGAGACAAGTCTAATTAAATGTGAAACATGCCATCTTTACTTTTAGGCTATGTTTAGTTGGGGTTTCATAATGAAATGAAATAAATTATAATATTATTTTATCGTTTAGAAGAAGGGTTTATAATGAAATGAAATAGAATAAAATGAGTTAGAAGAGGAGGGTTTCATATTATATCTCATTCTATCATAAACAGTAAAAATAAAAAACTTTTTATTTAGGGGGTTAGGATGGAATGTAAAATGATAAACAATTTTACACTATATTATATTATAAACCCTTCGTTCAAATAACATTTCAATACATTACATTATGAACTTTTCTATCCCTCCCAAACTATAATTTTCTAATATTATATCTATTGACATTTTTTACAATTAAACACTTTCCGTTCTACTAAACATAGCCTAAATGTAATGAAAAATATGAAGAACAGTTTAATTGGGCTCATGATGCAAACCCACTTATAGTAACATGGGCCCAAAGTTTACATAAAAGTCTGACGTTTTTGTTCGATAAAAGCCGGAAATGGAAAAAAATCTGAAGTATCCAAACACAACACAAAGCCTGTTTGGCTATTGAACGCTGCCGGAGCTGAGATACGAAACCCATAGAAACAGGGCGCGACAGACGACAACGGTGGTGGTGGTGGTGGTGGTCTACAGCGGCAGCGGCAGAGGCGGCGGAGCATGGGAGCGGACTATTACAAGATCTTACAAGTAGACCGGAGCGCCAAAGACGATGATTTGAAGAAAGCGTATCGCAAACTCGCTATGAAATGGCATCCGGATAAAAACCCTAGCAACAAGAAGGAAGCAGAAGCCAAATTCAAGCAAATCTCCGAAGCTTACGATGTACGAAATCTCCGATTCTGGTCTTTTTTAAGTTAATTACACGAGAAAAAAAGCAAAAGCGATTCGGTTTGGTGGATTTCATTTCTGTTGCAGGTTTTGAGTGACCCACAGAAGAGAGCAATCTACGATCAGTACGGGGAAGAGGGATTGAAGGGACAGGTGCCTCCTCCCGGCTCCGGCGGGTTCGGCCCGGAGGGCGGATCAACGACGTTCCGGTTCAACCCGAGAAGTCCCGATGATATATTCTCCGAGATTTTCGGGTTTCAGGGGTTTGGAATGGGTGATATGGGCGGTGGCGGGTCACGTGCGGGTGGGTCCGGGTTTCCCAGGAGTATGTTCGGTGACGACATCTTCTCGTCTTTCCGGGCGGCGGCCGGAGAAGCTTCTAGTGTTCCGAGGAAGGCTGCAGCTATTGAGCGGACGTTGCCTTGTAGTTTGGAGGATCTTTATAAGGGTACTACAAAGAAGATGAAGATTTCTAGGGATGTTATTGATTCTAGTGGGTAAGGTTTTTTTTGTAAAGTTTGTTGCTTTTGTGTATTTGGACGATACGAATTATATATCATTCAATCTAGCGGGGGGTTGGAAAATTTAGATGTTTAGTTGGTTTAATCAAGGTCTAACGTGTATGCTCTGTGGTTTTGCTGAAGTTGGGCTTATATGAGAATTGAATGCTAAGAATTATTAGTATGTATATGATCATCTCACGGGTGTAGGTCATTTGGCTTAACTTTGATGATCGACGACGACTTGAGGAGAATAGGCAACCAAAGTTGATGATCGAGGACGACCTGAAGTGCCAGATGTATAACAAGAGTAATCATACTTGAATATAGTTATTATCTGTTTGGTGTTTGACATTGGTTCTTTAGGAGGAGTGAAATGTCTGAGTGGTGCAACTGGAAGATGGGTTTGTATATTGGGAAAGTGTTTTGGGACATTGTTCATTGATGGTGGAATTTACTCTTTTGGTTATGTATTTATGTCTTCTTTTTGATAAATCGATCATGAGGAATTAAATGGTTACACGTGTAGGAATGGAACTAAAATTTACGTTGAATAAGTGTCTGTAGTTATCACATTGTGCCAGTTAGATGTAGTTATCATATTGTGCCAGTTAGGTATAGCTTGATTGGAGAAGTCCCCATATGACCAACTTGGGATCGAGCCTCTATTTTGACAAAAAAGGAGAAAGAGATTACTATAGTAGGACTGACAAAGGGTGCATGTTCAGGATGAAGCATGGCTTGGGTATCTAGGGACCATGATTACTCTAGAAAAAGAGTACGCCCATTTTGCTAGATCGACTTTCCATGGGGTGACGTAAGGAAATTTTGAACTGTAAATAGAAAGATACCATGAATGGATAGAGCCAAGAGTAGCTTTTTCCTTTATACATATGTTGGTTTTGGTTCTTTTTTCCTTCTTTTATATGATTCTCATGGTCTCAATTTTCTAATTTTGTGATATTTATTCTGTTAATGAATGACAAACTGGGCTCATTTATTGAAGTGGTACTATGGTAGTGCAAATTCTTGTCATTACGTGCTTGCTAGGTGTATATCATTCTATATTTGTGATTGTGAACGTCCACGTGTACTTGATCGGTTAAGTTTAGTCAAGGGGATGTGCAACTCATTGTATTTAATAAGCTTCAGCACTTAATCTTAGTTTGGCAGGTGCAATTATAGTGACTAATCATTTGTCATTTAGTAGAAGTGAGACTGAGCATTCCCCATTATTACTAGGTTACTTATTTATTGGGAGTAAGTAATTCATTTTCTGTTTTAGCATAGATGATACTTGAAATGATGGTAATTCTAAGGTTATTGTTGATGATGAATGGCAAATTGGACCAATTCATTGAAGTGTCACTCTGGTAGTGCAAATTCTTGTCATTACGTGCTTGCTACTGTATACCCTTCTATAGTTGTGATTGTGAAGATCCACATTTACTTCATTTGTTTAAGTTTAGTGGAGGGGACCTTCAATTCATTCTATTTAATAAGCTTCAGCACTTAATATTAGTTTTGGCAGGTGCAATTGTAGTGAATAATCATTTATCAGTTAGAAGAAGCAAGGTGGTGCATTCAGCATTCCCCATTATTACTAGGGTAGTAATTCCCTTTCTGTTTTAGTGTAGATGATATTTGAAATGATGGTGATGCCATAAGGTTATTGTTGGTGAGTATAGCCACTTTTTATAGGAGCTTAAGTTAGCTAGATTTCGTTTGCTCCAATGATTCAAATGAGATGTCCTCAGTGACAGAGCCAGAAATTTAAAATAGGAGAGCCCAAATATTTAATTTTTTTAAATCTTAGGGGCCCAGTACACCAAGGGATTCCAAATAACTTCATCCTTATATATATATATATATATATTATATAAAATCAAAACATTTAATTTTTTTAAATGTTGTGGGGCCCAGTGCACCATGGGCGGCCCCCACATAGCTCCGTCATTGGATGTCCTGCACATTATTTTACTGTTGCACTTGGTATACTGTTGAGTGGGGAAAGGTGTTTATGAGTTTTCATATGATCATCACCATATTGTTTGTTCAGTATTGCGTGAAGGATTTTGTGGTTTGATAAACCTTCCTCTAGAACAGAATATTGACTGGGGATGTTTACTATAAATAATATGTGAAATATAGTGTATAGGATTTTGTGGTCTGGTAAACCTTTCTCTGATGAAGAAGCATTGATTGTTTCTTGACATATTTTGCCAATACTAATCTTATTATACGGACATGAATGTCATGTGAAGTAAAAAGGTAGATTATAGCAGCTGGATTCAGGTTCCAATCTTTTAGCTTAGCTTGATTTGTGCATTTAAACTTCCTTCTTCTGTTCTGTAGGAGACCGTCCACAGTGGAAGAAATCCTTACAATTGAGATCAAACCGGGTTGGAAGAAGGGTACAAAGATTACCTTTCCAGAGAAAGGAAATGAACAACGAGGTGTTATACCTTCCGATCTAGTGTTCATAATTGATGAGAAGCCTCACAGTGTTTTCAAGAGGGATGGCAATGACCTTATAGTCACGCAGAAGATATCTCTTGTAGAAGCTCTCACTGGTTACACTGCTCAGTTGACTACACTCGACGGCCGTAGTTTGACAATCCCCATCAACAACATTATTAGTCCCACCTATGAAGAAGTAGTTAAAGGGGAAGGGATGCCTATCCCTAAAGAACCCTCCAGAAAAGGAAACTTGAGAATTAAATTTAATATCAAGTTCCCTAGCAAACTCACTTCAGAGCAGAAAACTGGGTTCAAGAGATTAATGTCGTCAGCTTCTTAAGATATTGATCGTAGTTCTGTCCCTAGTATCTTTCAAAATCGATGTAAGCTTGCATTTGCTTTTGTTGCTGCTTTAATCTGGAAAAAGGAAGCTACATGGTTTAATTGTGGATTCACTATCACAGATTCTTGAGGATTACATCTTGTTTTCCATTCTGCTCTCTATTTTGTTCATTTTGCAGTGTACTAATGAGCACTCATTTCTGAATAGTACCTCAAGTGCTGAGGTTAGTTGCCTAAACTTTGTCTTCTTTGAGAAGAGTTCGCCTAAGTTATTGTTGACTGGCTTGGATTAAGCAAATGCAAATTGTGTGCTTGAAAAATTGAAATCATATCCAAAGTTGGCTTTTCCTAGAGATGCAGCTCATGATTGGAATTGTTCCTTTTCTCTGGAATTTTCAGTGTGAATTGTCTTTACTCATTATTGTTACAGATTCCACCCATAATGTTGAATAGAAAGAGAGCTCTTTTCCTGAAGGGCCAAGGACTCTGAAACTGGATGCTGGTTGATGAAAAAGATACATTTTGGTATTCGGTTTTTTAAGTTGTTGATTCGTTAAGTAAGTCAAACAAGTAATTTACAAGTTATTACGGACATTTAACCGTTTATTAATACATATATGAATAATATTAACTGTGGTTCACCGTTACATATTGTATGAAAAGAAAAGCAACATGACCTTTCTTACAAGAAACGGAGTTTCATATTGGAAATTTACTTTTCTTGTGTTGTTATAGTGGATTTTCCGTTTTTTCCTTTTTTGTGTAAAATGTCCTGTCCTTAAAAAGGCAAATAATCTAAACTTCGGAGACTTCAAGGAGAACTAAAATAGCATTTATATTATTTTAAATTGATAAGACCAATTTCTAGATTAATTTTAGAAAGGGCCATATTATTAAATAATTACCCTTTAGTTTGAAAATTTAATGTTTAATTAGTATTAAGCCGTCATAAAAATTAAATAATTTAAAATATGATTGAAAGTAATTGTCCTTATCTTGAAAATTTTGACATTTAATTGAAAATTTTTATTAAATAAAAATTAATTAATTAATTTTAGTTTATAAGAAATTGTTAATTAATAAAAATTGAGTAATTAATTATAAATTAATGACAATAAGAGTTATTAAAATAAATCAAATTAGATGTTCAAAATAGAACCAAAAATTTAGAAATTTTACGAGTCAAATTAGTTGAATTTTTTAATGATAGTAAAAAACAAAGAGACATGTATAAAATACTATAGTTGATTGAATGTTATACCTTATTTTTATTAAATAAATGTTATTGTATAAATGTTATACCTTATACATTTATGTATAAATGTTATACCTGAGTTATTGTATAAATGTTATACCTTATCTTACTATTAAATAGAAAACAAAAAAAGAAAAGAGAAACAGTAATATGGTTTCTTCATAAAACTCTAGCATCATATCGCAATATCATTTAAATCAAATATTTAATCTTTTAATCTTCTTCCAAGAAATAATTTTGGGAGTCCTTTGACTAATTAATTGAACATTTTGAATAATTCAAATCCATTCTGATTATTTTCGTAACATTTATAGATGTATATTTTCAATACGTAAGGTTTAAAAAATTCAACCGGAATTAAACTGTCATAAAATTGGTTAAAAATCGAATAAAATTGAAGAACTTGAAATATGTTTATGAGAGATTATCCTTCCCTCTCGAAGGCTTTGAATTTTAATTAAAAAAAAGATATTATTAAATTAAAACTATTTGACTTATTTTGGTTTAAAGGAATTTATTAATTTAAGAAAACAGGGTGATTAATTAGTAAATTGATCAATTTTTAAAAACAAATTTATTAAAATAAAAAAAAGTTGAACTAGAAAATTAGTCAGTTCAAGCTTTTTACGGTTAAAGTAGTCAGACTAGTTGAATTTTTTAATCATTAATTTAAGCAACTACTTTTTATTTAATCTCAATTAATTTTCATTAAAGATGCTTGCTTGAATGTAGATATATCATTTAATCAAAATGCATAATGAAAAGTTTCGTAAAGTAAAGACTTTTTTATATTTAAATTTATCTTAGGCTCACATTATTATTATTTTTTAATATCGAAGAAACACAAGTGTATGAGACAAATCATAATGTACGTTTTAGGCAGGACTTGAACTTGTAGAAAATTTTATATGGAATGAATTCATTAGTAAATTGTCGATTTGCCAATCCTACTGCAGCACTAACAACAACAATAATTCAATAAAAAAACAACTGCAGCAGCAACAATAACAACAATTCAGCAAAAAAACAAAATGGCCAGATTGAATCGAGTTGCACTGCCTCTTGAATTGGAATATTCCTAAAAGAGTTTGTAACCACAGCCTCAAATTGTTCGTACTTAGTTTCCAAAGTGTGATCATATTAAAAATTATACTCTCAATGAGTTAAAAGAAAAAACAATCATGGAAAGTGACAAAACTGAGATGAATTAGGACAAGATCCATTGATCAAAACCAATGATTTCTACACTGTTTATGCCTCCTACATTTCAACAAATCATTTGTATCACCAGCAGAACACAGCATCAGTCCAGCTTAGACTTCACTCTTTTGCAATCTCTCTTCCGTAAATCCTTCTTTTTACATCTCAAGATTGTCTCTTGATACATATCCCACTTTGAACATTCGATTTTTAGCTCTGAATCTTCGTAATCACCACTGAAAATGGCCTTGGAGTTGATCTTCAATGATATAGATTCCAGAAGAGCTAGCTATGGGGTTGTCAGGTGATCATCTTTGTCTCTAAAAGCCCTGTGTGTTCCCCGTTTAGGTGATATGACCTGATAAGAATTCTAGTCTACTTTAGTTTTCCTTTTGATTTCAGTTTTATTGGTTTTCGCTCTGTTGAGGAATTGTTTGGTGATCAACTTGACAACTTGTTTGGTTTATGAGAAAAAGAAAGTCATGGAAAGGGAAAGTCACATATAGTACTTTCTTCCTGGAAAATTCCAGGATTGTTTATCTTAAGTTGCATTTATTTAGAAAGCAACTTGAGATTCTGAATTATGATATTTTTTTGATCTAACCAGAACTTAGGAAATTGCAAATTGAGTGCATCGTGTTATGATCCAAGGATAGGGAATGTCTATTGGATGACTATTACTAAGTATCAGTTACGATAAGCTCCCATTTCCTCTGCTTCTGATGGGACTTTCTTGCGCAAATTAAATAGACATCTTCAGCTTCTGGAGATGATGGGATCAATTACAGGTGTAAAACCACGCCAATATTAAAAATTCACAGGTGAAGTTATCATATATCGGAAAGGTACATAAAAATGAAGTGAGATATATATAAAACATGACTCATAATCTATCATGTAAGATTTTGAGATGAGATATAATGTTTATAATTGTATATAAAATCATTTAGACCTAATCTAATTTTTCGAAAGCCCCTTTAGAACCTTTTTCCCTTTAGCCCCTTGATATCCTTTACCTGGTATCAGGAGCAGCAGGTAACTCCTGTATCTTGGAACTTGCCAATTTTCCATAACACTCAAAGGGACCATTTTGGTACTGACGACAGGAAGCACATGAAGGAAATGTGAGTCTTCAGGAATTTGTGGTTAGGTTGGAACTCATGTTTAAGTAAATTGGACCTCTCGTGTTGACACTTAGTGTTGCTAAGAAGACCAATATTGGTTCGCGTTGAGTCCACAAGTTCGAACTCAGGAAAGTTTCAGGAACTGGATCAACCACACAATGCCCTATCTTTCAGCCCAAATCACCATTTTGCTAATGTCCCTACTCAAACAGTCATATACCTCCACTCAAGTCAAAGCCCGGTCCAAGTAGAGATCACAATTAGGCTTACCCCGCTGATCAAGTCTGGGGTTTGATTTTTTCTATAAATTTGAGCCTCAGGTAGAGATTGGGTTGGGACTGCCAGACCCGACACTGTTCAAAGCCTGATTACTATTGCAAAAAAACAACGTTGTTCTGAAAAAATTATTGATTAAAAATAAAAAAATAGATCGGGTTAAGCCAAGTAGGGCTCAAGTTTAGATCTAGCTGCCTCAAACTTAATCGAGCCTTTGACAGGACTACGCCTGACAAAAACCTGCCTTGTTGTCATCCTTAGGTCCAAGCAAGTAACACATTATCCAACTATTTGGCCATAAGTAAACATAAATTTTGTGCATGATTAAATTGTAAAATAAAATAAAATATATAAAATAGTTTTTTTGTAACATATCTTTTGGTTTATCATTCAATTTTAGTATTACTTGATTTTATTTCATAGGTGAATTTTGCTTATTTATGTGAGAATAATTACTTATATTTTTTTTCAGATTTAATGAAATTGTAAGATATGTATAAACTCATAACATATTTCTTAGAAGAATTAATAGTTTTTTTAATGTTACTTTATGAATAATTATTCGTTATTTTCTTTAAAGTTGTCCTTCATTTATAAAAATTGATTATGAAATTATAAAATTTTAATTAGAGTGAAATTAAAATAGAAATAAACATATAATTTTTCTTTGATTTTTATACGATAATAACAAAGAAGTTAGTAAGTAAAAAAGTCACATATCGACAAAAGGAGAACAATATGACAAGGTCATACATGTTTTGTCTCTGACCTGTCCAATTTGGCTTAGTTCTTCCCGAACTCTTGGAGTTTACAGAAACTTTGGTTTACCACGACAATAAGAGGCATTACCTAGCAACACGGGTCTAATAATACTAACCTTGTTCTAATCGCTATCCCCTGTTCTTTTTTCCTTGTAAAATTTGGACTCATCTTGGAATGTGTTTCTTTATAATAACGTTCACCACGTTCATTGGATCGTGCATTGCTTTGGGGGCTTTGCCATTTTGTAATATACCCTTTTTACGAATATGGCTTCCAATCGCTCCGATGGTTCAGGAAAAGAGCGTTTACGTTGGACACAAGAGTTACATGATCGGTTCGAAGAGGCTGTGAACCAACTTGGTGGTCCTGACAGTAAGTTACAGTTGAATCGCTGGTTTTTTTGTATCCTGAGAAGTTACAGTTGAATCTTCGTTTGATGTTTGTTTGTTTATGTTATATGATCACCGGTTTCTTCTTCTTGTTTTTTGGGTCATCAGATGTTTCCTGATCACTTGTTTTTTCTTTTTGTATCCTGAGAAGTTAAACAGTTAGTTGTGGAGCTTCGTTTGATGTTTGGTTGTTTATGTTATATGACAATTTCCAGGGGCTAAACCAAAGGGAATTCTGAAAACTATGGGCGTTCCAGGACTTACGATCTACCATGTGAAGAGTCACTTGCAGGTACACTTTCTGCTCTTCTTCTCTTCTGCTTCTGCTTGTGATCATTACCATTAAACCTTAAGGTTCTTAAGATATTATTCAGAGTCAGATCTTGATGAAGATTAGAAGCGAGAAAAGATTTTTACCTAGATCATTAGGATTCGATATAGGAAATGATCTTGTGTGATGCATGAACCTCATTTTATATATGACAATGGGTTGGCCTGTGGGTAGCCCATCAATTCTTTTAAAATAATTTTTTGAAAATAAAAAATATAAAATAACCTAATTTTTTAAATTGATATAGGCTTGAGTTATCTATACCCAGACTCACGTGAGTTTTAACTCTTCTAAGTAAAACCATATTGATTTACTTAGAATAATTAGATTTCGGGTCAATTTGAACGTGAGTCTAACTCATAAATCGGCCATTAAAAACAGCTAATTTTAAGTTTATGAGTCAAAAATTGTCATCCATACTATTATAGGTTCTTTATTTTGTTGTACGATATATTAGTTATCTTATATTGAATCGAGTTTAATTAATTTATGTTGAACTTAAGAATGACTTAGATTATTTCTTAATATTTGATTATTTGTCTTAAAGAAATCCATGTCATTTTATAAATTTGTTGGTACTTTTCTCTTAGATTTAGCCTAATCTTTTAAATAAGTACTAATCATTCTCCTATTTATTTATTTATTTATTATTATTATTATTATTATTACTGCTACTATTACTACTAATATTATTAACATTATTATTATAACTATTTTTAAATATTTGTTCTAATAATTATTATGATTTTCCTTCATATTATATATTATTAGTATTCCTATTATTATTTTCCTTCTTATTAATATAAATATTATCATATTTTTATTTCTAAATCATCATCATCATCATTATTACTACCTTTTTTCTTTCTTTGTGAATTATTCGAAAACAGCCTCTCTATTAATTAGAGATATGGTTGTATATACTAAACTTTCCCAGATCTCGCGTTTAGTGGAATTTTTATTAGTCATTGTTGTTATATTTGATTATTTGTCATGTTATATTAATATTTTTAATCAAAATTTAAAAGAAACTAAAATTTACAAAAAGTTAAAAATATTTTAAAATTAAAATTAAAAAAAACTTAAATCATAGAAGAATTCAGTGTTTATACTATATCTTCTTCAACCCTTTGAAGATTGAGAATTCACGTGACATAGACAATCATATTCAAGAAATTTATCTATTTTTGACTTTATAATTTTAGATTAACTTTTTATAAAATAAAATTTGTAATTTATGATTTTTTGTGTTATTTTCTCTCTTTTTTTAATCTTGAATCTTTTTATAACATTTCATGCTCTTTCTTAATGTTTTTTTTTTCTGATCCTGATTTTTTTTCTTTTTGCTATTCTTGGATAACATTAACAGAAGTACAGGATATCTAAATTTATACCAGAAACAGCGAACAGTAAGTCTAAACTAAGTACCCGTTCATTATTTTTCTAATGATCTTAATTTGATACTTCAATTTCTCTAATATGATCTAACTTTATCATAAAAATTTCTGCAGGAAGCAGGTTTGAAAGGAGAAGTATTTCGGAATTACTACCAAACTTTAGTGCAACATCGTAAGTTCTTGCAATCCTGTGGACTTGTAATCTTCTACACGTTTGATTATAATCCAAAGTTAAGACTCTCGATCGAAAATTCTTGCAGAGCTGCTCAACTTAATGAAGCTTTACAAATGCAAATGGAAGTACACAGACGACTCAGCGATCAATTTGAGGTATATGTAATGTCATAATTATGGAAGATGCGGGTATAATTGGGAGTAATGCTAGAAATTACAACAAATTACGATAATGGTTTAATTATATATCACAAAGAGTAATTTATTTATTCGTTTTATATAGGGTAAAAGATATAAAATATCTTAAATTTTATAAAAATTAAAATTAAAATTTTTTTTAGTAAATTTTTTTCTTAATTTTTGCTTAAAAATAATGATTAGACACACATATGAATATAAAAAATGAACTAATTAAGGATTATTAGTAAAATAACTCAACTAAGCTTTTAAATTTGATATGAATTAATTAATTTTGTGTTATATTTAATTAGTTTTATTCATATTTAAAAGTTAGGTTAGAAAAGAGGGTAAACCCTAAAAGAATAACCTTATCAGTTCCAAGATTCACCCTCTAAATCGTCATATTAGCATTATTTAATTAGAATAAGTATAAGGTTAATTTCGTATATATTTTTATTATTTTTTAAATAAAGTTTATGAGAATGAGTTTTTTACGAAAATTAAAGAAAAATAAAAATTTTAATAACTATTTTTTTTTTTCATGCGAAGTATATATCTTTTAACTTTTTTATATACTTGATAAAATATAGACTTTGGCTAATATAATTCCTGGAACTTGTTTTCCAGGTTCAGAAGAACTTGAAACTTAAGATTGAAGCACAAAGGAGATTCCTGGAGAGGATTGTTGAGGAACGTAGGAACCGAACGACAATTTCCAAGTCAAGCAAGCCTTTCTCTCCTCTTTCACTGCCTTCTCTCTGCGAAGAGTCAGAATCTAATGCAAAAGATATGGAGTCCGATTCAGAAGGTGACAGAACTGAAATACAGTCTCAGGAAAGTTTCCAAGCTCTCAAGAGGCTTAGAATCGAAAACGAGATCATCCCACAGTACAAACTGGACTCGTTCAACCCAAATCAAACCATGGTTTTCCAAAGAGAATCAAAGTTCGCATACCCCACCAACGATCTCAACTTCCAGTGGAATCTGATGACCTGTTCGTCCCCTCTAGTGCCCAACTTCTTCTGAGAATCTAGCATCCTCTCTGTTGATATTGTGTGCAATAAAACAGTAAAGAAAAGAGATATTGTTGGAGATAATTTTGGTGGTTTTCACGATCGTTCCAGGTCAGGAGTTGGAAGATCTTGAAGACAACTAAAAGATCAACTACTTACTGCTAATAATAAGAATGTAATATCAATACTGGCTTGTGATTATATGATGTGTGATATAATGTAACTTGTTCTTTTGTAACTTGTAACTTGTTTCTTTTTTCTATTCTTCAGATCCTGCTATATGGCTTCCTAAGATAGCCATGTGGTTTCGGTACTAAGAAAGCAATGTTTCTCAGCCTTGTAACTTACCTAATGTGTATTTTTCCATCAAATGTGAGTTTACTCTGTTAATCAATGGAGTCATATTAATATACCCATAGATATTTGGGGGGAAAAAACAATGCTTAGAAAAAAAATATGCATATATATAAAGCAATACTGCTAAATATCAATGTTTGAAAATCCGTAAGAAGTTAAACATATACACTACAAGAAAAATAGAGATTAGCAACGGAAATTACCGACGGAATGTGTATAAATTTTGTTGGTAAGTTTATTTAGCGACGGACTTTACTGACAGAAAAAAGCGTCGGAAATATGGCTGTCGGTAAATTTACCGACGGAAATTGTGCATACCGTTGGTAAATTTACCGACGGTTATTTCGTTCGGTCGGTAAATCTCTATCAGAAAATTACCAACGAAATTTTTTTCCGTCGGTAATTACCAACGGAATTTTTTTTCCCATCGGTAATTACCTACGAAATTTTTTTTCGTCTGTAAATTTGCTAAAAATTATTTTTTAAAATTTACATGTAAAGTGTTCAATTTCTCTGGTTACCTTTTATTTCTTGGCTAAGACATTCATCGAGATAAGGGAAGTTTGGCTAGTGTTTATGGACCCATCTAAGCTTTGCCTCGGTAATAAACTGTGTCTTGTGGTTAGCTCCCTGAACTTGGTCAGAGAAATTGTTCGAGCCCAAGACAAAATCTTTGCGAACCACAACCCACCTCGCACTGCTAGAATCAGAAATTTATCACTACCATTTATAACTTAAAGTTGTTTTCCAATTACAAAATACACAAATAAATGAAAGTAATTAAATACCTAAATTAACTTTCATCTAATATACGAAAAAACACATGATAGTAGTTGCATAAATACCTCTACCAAAGGACACGATGACAATGGCCAGAGAGGACAACTCTAACGAATAGAAAAGGAGTCCACAATATAGAAACCGGAGAGAAGAAAACTGAAAAGGAGACGCAGGAAGAAGGAAGAAGAAAACGCAGAGGGGGGGAGATGTCGGGTGAGCAGATATTTAAAAAGAATTTACCGACGAAGATTTCCGTAGGTAAATTCAAAATTTTTTAATTTCGCCAATAATTCCCGCCTTTTTACTGACGGAACGAAAATTTCCGTCGCTACATCCATTTACTGATGGCAATTTCCATAGGTAAATTCAAAAAATTTTTATTCCGCCAATAATTCCTGCCTTTTTACCGACGAAACGAAAACTTCCGTCGCTACATCCATTTACCGACGGAAATTTCCGTAGGTAAATTCAAATTTTTTTTATTTCGCTAATAATTCCCGCCTTTTTACCGACGGAACGAAAATTTCCGTCGCTACATCCATTTACCGACTGAATTTACCGACGAAATTTTCCGTAGGTAAACTCAAGCTTTAACGACGGTATATTTTCTGTCGCTAATGTCCGTTGCAAATTTTGCCGCGAAGAATTCCCTCCAAATTTAGCAACGGTATATGTTCCGTCGGTAATTGTTCGTCGCTAACTTATAATGATTACCGACGGCTGTATTTTTTCGTCGCTAATGTCCGTCACAATTTTTGCCGCGACGAACTCCATCCAAATTTAGCGACAAGTATTAGTACCGTCGCTAAATTAATCAATTTTAGCGACGGAAATATGCTTTCCGTTGCTAATTTCCAACGATATATTTTCCGTCGCTAAATTTCCGTTGCTAATCCACATTTTTCTTGTAGTGGATATTTAGTGATAGTTGCATTTTTAACTTATTAATAATTATAAATGTATGTGTACAAGTGATATAGGTGAATGGATAGATGTTAATGGTTTGATTATATGTATATTCAATTCAAAGAGCTTAAACATGAAATGCATATATTGTCTATTGGCACAATTTGAATGATTGATGTTTGCAGTTAAATTGATTTAAATAAAATTTGATGTCATTGTTTCATTATTGCGTATTAAATGAATGTATTCTTATGTGCTTATGCTTTGTTTGTTTGAATTTATGTTTTTGGTTTTTTCTTGAGGACAATCAAAAGTTTAATTATGCAATTGTTAACGTCATTAGTTTAACGTTCCCACTTCACCTAACTCCATCATGATTCTAGACATAGCTCTACCCGACCATCACTCATAATTTCTTAAGCAACATCTGCTATGGTAAAATCATCCATACTATTGATAATTTTATATAAAAACTTTCATACTGTAAGTATATAAATTGTATCTATAAAATAAAGAAAATCAATTCAAATAGGAAACATAAATTGACTTATTTTCAAAATTTTAATAAATCTAAAAAGTCACTCAAAAAGTTGAAGTATGTTTAAATTTCAAGTCCTTCTCTAAACATGATCTAAAACTTAAACATTATTTCTTAACACACTATTAAATTATTCTAAACAAAATACTTTATCTATATTAAATTACTAATTAATAACTTTTTTAGTGTCCTTCTTTAAATATACTTATTTAACTTTTAAATATCACTCCTTAACATATTCTTAAATTATCTTGAACAAAATTACTTCTTTAACTAAATTACTAATTAATAAATTTTTTAGTGACACTCTTTAAATATACTTCTTTAAAGTTTAAATATTGCTTCTTAAAATGCTCTTAAATCATCTTAAATAAAATTAATTACTTTACTAAATTACTAACTAATAATTTTTTAACCGTGCTTCTTACAAACATTTTTAATATCATAAAAAATTAAAATTTACATCTTCATCTTATTTTAGAATTTTATTATTTATTTTAAGTATAATCTCTTCTTTTTATAGTACTCGTATATGAAAATTAGAAAGTTAAAACAAAACGAAATTTCTCATGTTTTATTAATTTTCCCATGAATGCAACATTTAGGTGGAAGCATAAGAGATGTAACTTTCCTATAGTTATAATATATTAATATTCTTGAAAGAGTGACATTATGCAAACCAAAAGCAGTAAAGAATATCACACATTCTTTTTATTCAAAATATATATTAATATTCTCAATTAATGCAATTTACAGTAACCAACATATTAACGTTGCGTATGATTGCTGTCTCCGGTAGCTGGAGACGGAACGAAACAGAAATTTGGAGATGGAATTAAACAAAAATTGGAGACAGTGAAGTGTTTGGTTATGGTGGACAAAACAGAGAAAACTATCTCCGTCTCGAGTACAGAATGTGTTTGGTTACAGGGGCAGAACGAAAATTTTGTGCAAATGACGAATATGCCCCTGGTCCATAATATGATTAGAAATATATAATTCATTGATACTTTTATTACGAATGGTTTGTATTGGTTAAAAAATTAACAAATAATAATAATAACATTTTCAAATTAATCACGAATAACAATAATAATAATAGTTATTATTATTTTAATAACAACAAAAATA
>JANITX010000005.1:751615-767200 GCA_027564395.1 Erythroxylum ulei
AATTTTATTATAAAATAAAATATAGTTAAAATTAATAAAAGTGCTTTTTATTTTTATGTTACCAAACAGTCTACTGTATAAAGCTCTTTTTAAAAAGCTGTTTTTTTAATCAACAGCCAAACAATCAACTGACTTTTAAAAAAAGCTATTATCAGAAAAGCTCTACTGATAAAAGCTCTACTAATAAAAGCTCAACCAAACGGGCCCTAAGATAGAATTCTTTTTCAATTAGAAGATTATCCATACAACTTTTGAATCCAAATCATTATCTGATTAATATCTTATATGTCCAATTAATTAATAATGCTAAAACTAATAACTTAGATATATAACATATATCTTAACAAGATTAATATTTTTCTAACAAGAATTTAAGTTAAATTCGGATTTTTTAAAAATAAATTTTTATGATGGTTCGAATTTAGAACTTAATACTAAGTCCATTCGATGCGGTCTATTGAATAAAGACTAAAATGATATGAGTTTGTTTAACAAGTGAAGTACTTATTGACCAAAACGTAATTATTTTATTTTTTTTATTTTCTTTATGCCTCATCAAACTTTAAGTAATGTTTTAAAAATCGAACCAGAAGTTATACCGGTAAAACAAGAATTTTGAGATTTAAAAGATTCAATCGGTATTGGATCGTCTTAAAATTGGCCAAAGATTGAATAAAATTAAAGAATTTGAAATATAATTGAAAAAAATTATCCTTATTTATCGAAGAATTTAAAGTTTAATTGAAAAAATAAATTAATTTAATTTAGTTATAAGTATTTATTAATTTACGAAAATTAATTAATTAATTAATTGATAAATTTTTAATAACAATAGTTATTAAAATATATCAACCAAAATTTTAAAAATTAAATCAAAAAATTAAACATTTTAAAATTTTTATAATAATTAAACTTACTGAATTAGTTGAGTTTTCTAATCATTTAAACTCAAGTTACCTGTAAAACAAATGAGGACAGACCGACACTGTTAGGAGAGAAGGGCAATAGCTAGTCTAATGTTATCCTGTTGTTGTCAATAGCTAGTCTAATGTTATCCTGTGGTTGTCAATAGATACACCCACTAGTGCAATCTCTTCCCATTATCTACAACAAAAAGACACGTTGCTGATTTAGATAAGCACTAATTTGGAGAAAACAATGCTCTCTTTCAAGTTGTCCAATTTAATCTTCTTTTGACTAGTGCGATTAATTAGGTCCTTATACTCACTTTTCTTGCTCAAGACTAACTTGTTGACAATACACACCCAATCCATTTTCACCCACGTGGGAATAGCAATTGACCCAGCCCACAATTTTAAATAATCTCAAGCCTAATCTAGATTTCAAAATTTTTAAATTTTTTAATTATGCCCAAATTTCTTAAGTTCAAATTTAAATTAAAATACAATAACAATAATATCAACAATTTAGTAAAAATGCTGCAGTTATGTGAAATATGAGAAGGTTCAATAATTCGTAATCTTAATCGTAAGTAATAATTAATCAAAAGTCTTGTTGAAATTTAAGCTCTGTTTTGCGATTACAAGCAAGGGCCTAAAGATCCTACCTTCAGTGGAGTTATATATTATATCAAAAAGAAATCACATTAACAATCAATTATATATTTTTTATTTTTTATTCATTCTTAAATTTGTTATTATTATTTTAGACCATTTAAATTTTTTTCTTAATATTAGAAACTTTGAAAAATGACCTTTTGTTAAGAGTTTGTTAATTTATTTTAACAAAATTGATAAGTTATTGAATTTTATTAGTGTAGAGGTGACTATATAATTTGCCATGACTAATCGTCATTTTAGAATTATGAATACCCGACTTTGTTTATCTTTCTTTAACTCTTTTTATTAACAATCTCCTTTCTCATGTTAAACGTACTTTTTCTAATAAAATGGAAAACTTTGTAAAACTCACCCATCTTCCTCCGGAAAGTCGTATTTAACATATTTTACTTTGTTTATTTTCAGTATCTTTTTTAATTTTATGGGATAAACGAGTTCAATTCAAATTGAGTTGATATGATTGTGCCAAGGCAATCGTATGACATTATCACCCACACAAATAATCGATCACATTGCAATTTCTATTAAAGTAAATTGAATTTTAACATATGGCCTATAATATCATAACATGTTTTTAAGTAATTTAAAATATAGATAATACTTTTAAAATAAATAAAATTATTTGAATCACTAGTTATAATTTAAAATATACTCATTAAGGATCTCGATTTTGGGTCATGTGTCGTCTATCCTTCAGACTTGAGCCCAAAACAACTATGGCAAAAAAGTTCAGAAGTTAGGCTCAAAACAACATTTTAAGAAGTTAGGGTCAAAACAGCATTTTAAGAAATAATGACAAAAGAGTTCGAGTCCGACGAAAGCCCAAACAACTCCCAATTGTAATCCTAAACAACTCAGATACATTCAAGAATTGGATTTGTTAACATGATCTTAGCTTATTGATCCCTTACTGGTCTGCAATGTTTCAATAGCTCAATCCTCAAAATAGCACTAGGTAAGCACCTGGGAAATGTTCTCAACCATGTACATACAGCAAAATATTGTTGATACTCATTGGTTCTAGAGAATCACATACATCAGATGTTTTTTCGATCACTAAAAAGAAAAATAACCATTTAAAACAGAAAATAGACAGTATGAACAAGGAAAAAAATAATACACTGCCAGTTCCACAGAGAGATGGTATGAACACACACAATGGTTTCGTTACAAAGCAGCTTCCTAAAACTAACACACCGAATGTTAGACATTGGTGGGAATTCAGAATACCAGTAAGTTCCTATTCTGAATTTTCACACCATTTTGTTTCATGCTTCGTTTTGCATTATCAACGAAGTAAAGGTGCGAGGATGAGGAGTTTTGTTGTTAAGTCAACAGGTTCAGGTCTTTTGCGCGACACCCTGAGTGGCGAAATATTCGGGAATATGTGACCTCTCTCTCTCTTACAAAGCATGCTGGCTCAATTTCAAGATCTGAACACAAAAATGTACCATTTGACCTCTTTCTTAACAAGAACTTATCACAGGTTCAGAGACCTTTCTGGTTCACAATGTCACCGTAAACAATTGCCAGAGGTTGAAGGGGTTAAAGCGATGGAATCATGCATCACAAAATGTAACTAGGAAGGTACCATTTTTACAGAGCTAAAATTATGGACATAAGATAACATGTAATCGGCACTCTTCATCCTTGTAAGCGTCAAAACAATGGGGCCATCTGTAATCAAGAAGGCCAACCAAACACTTCAAGGAAAAGCAAGTCTAAGATGTCAGTTGGCGATCTAATAATTTCTTTGCATGGATGAACTAAAGACAGACCTTGAGTATAAGTTACTCGTTCCCTAAGTTCAAGGAACCGTCTTTCATCAGCTTAATGCTTAGACTGTTGAATCTCCCTCTTGAATAATGACGAGAAGCTTTCCTCCAATCTGTACCTGTTTTCATCATGGCAACAAATTCATCATAGCCGATTTTCCCATCCTGCAAAGATGACCTTAGATGTCAGAGTAGATTAGCTGAATCAAATTCCAACTCAACAGCAAATTGTTGGCCTACTGCTTTCACCTTGTCTGTATCAACTTCTTGGAAGATGTCATTTGCAACATTTGTACAATCTTCCGCTCCATCTTCCATTAAAGCATCCTGGAGCTCATCTGGTTCAATGAAACCATTCCCATCCTTGTCGAAGTAGGAGAATGCCTTGCGAAGATGCTCATCATTGGCCATCCTTTGGAGATGAAGGGAAACAGCAACAAACTCACCATAGTCAAGCGTCCCTTTGCCATTAGTATCTACCTGTTTCCAAACAAGTTTCATTAAAAACCCATGACACAGTGGACACAAATGAATCCAAGTCTTATCTTTGTAGTCGGCTCAATATTTTCCCCATTAACAGATGAAGAAACAATGCAAAAAGTAAAGTGAACTTCCTGTGAATCACATATGCAAAATGTAAACATCATTTAAACCCCTTTATTAAGAACTTGGTTTCTTGTGGGTCTTTCGGAATAGCCTCTTTATTAGTTAGGAATAACGCTATGTATTTTTAGACCTTCTTAGACCCTGTATCTCAGCAGAATTTTTCCTGAGACATTTTTGTATTAAGAACTTGGTTCAAACTGATTCCTAGTTATGCACTTAAATCCTATTTACATGGAAGAAAATCCATGGCTCCAGAAAAGTTCAAAATATTTTTCACAACTAAAATCTTAATGGCTTCTAAGATGAATTAACTTAATACTACCCCATCAAAATCTCCATTTTATCGCTTAGATTAGACAGAAACTCCTCTGAGAACACTAATTTAGTATTAAAGCCTTCTAGTACATCATTTCTCATCTGTGTAATCCTCGCTAAGTATATGAGCCCTTAATGATTCCTCGTTTGCAAGTTTTGCTCCTGCAAAAGTAACTTGAACCAGTAAAGAGTGTCCAAAGGCAAGTTTAGCACACACATTCTTAGGATTACTGATCATCTCATCCTCTTATTTTCTAGTTGTATAAAAGATTTGAATTTTCAAATAATTTTCAAGCTCTACCCTAGATGAGCAGAACAGATTACTTGAACTTGTTGCAATTGTGCTACAGGTACAGTTGAAAAACCCATGAACTTACAGCTTCAATGAGTATTTGTACTTCAGACTCCGCAAGCTGTGAGCCAAAATTTCGTAGTCCAACTTTTAGCTCTTCGACTGAAACAATTCCATCATTGTCTGTGTCCATTTTTTTGAAAATTTCTTTTATGTCTTCAACCTCTTCAGTAGATAAGAAATCAGCGATGACCTATTTCAACGGTCACCAATTATTTTCTAACAGGAAAATATCATTCCAGTTCAGAAAAATGAAATATCTTGCATTGAATAAAGGACTAACCCTAAGGGCTTTTCTTTTGAATCTATTCATCATGGAAAACTGCTTCAGCCTTGATTTGACAACGTCTCCAAGAGGAACATTTGGAGCTTTTTTAGCATTCTGGAGCCAGGGGTGCTCTACAAGTGGAAAGATAATCATTCGGTGAAACATAATCGCCACTGATGACAAAATAAAATCAAAATCACACAATGAAGAAGAATTTGACAGAAGCCATCTACTTATATATTTTTCCTATGATTAGCAACAAATTTAACCAAGGACTCGGTATGAACTTAGCGAGCTAGTTACAACAAATCACTGAACCATACACTGCTATTACAGCTTTGAAGAAATGCAACAAAAAACAAGAAAAAAGCAAAACATAAACACTCAAGGAAATTCCGAATATTTAGAGATGCAGCACTTCTCATCATGAGGTAACATGTCAACCATACAACCAATCTGCCCAGACATATCTAAAACAAGGTAATGGCTTCAAAATGATGTGCAGGTAAAGTTAGTTAAGAAGAGACAAAGAATTTCCAATGAATTAATATGCAGAAAACAAAACCAAAGCATGTGAATTACCTAGCACTTGCTTTGCAGTTAGTCGAAGTTTTGGATCAGGCTCCAGCATTTGTTTGACCAGGTTTTTAGCACTCTCCGAAATATTTGGCCATGGATCCCGTTTGAAATCTATGATACCCCGAAGAATGGCCTGTGCGACCCCTTGCTCAGATTCTGCATTTAACAAAAGAAAGTTATTTCAAAATCTTCGCCCTCTTGAAAGTGAAAAAGATAGAGAAGAATCGTTTGAGAGAGAGAAATGTCGTTACCCGCCCAAAATGGGGGAACTCCACACAGCAAAATGTAAAGAATGACCCCTGCACTCCATATATCAATTTCCGGCCCGTAGTTCCGCTTGAGAACTTCTGGAGCCATGTAATATGGGCTTCCAACAATTTCAGAGAACCTCTCACCTGCGATATCCAAAGGGTTTAGTACTATAAAAAAAACAACACAAACATGATCAGGAAAAGGTTTGATAATCTAGTAAAAAATGATCAAAGTTTCTCAATTTACTGGCCGATTGGCCACCTCTGAAAGAGCCTCTTACTGGAAGGTAATAAAGATATCAGTGACTATGGCAGAATGAGGATGTTTTCCACAAGGCATAATACAAACCGACAGCACTAGTTGTCGAACATGCCAATGTGTATGCTTTCCTTGGATTTGTTAGTACATAGATATATCTACAAAATTAGACTGCAATAACTAAAGGACTTTGACTTGGATATTTGGGGAAAAAGACGAAACTAAAATCATGCCGATAGTTTCATCAAGCTGTAATTTCAGCTGCTTTGTTCAAGCTTTAGAATCAACTCAATTCTCCAAATCACTATTGCCCAAGATTTAACCTATCATATTAATGAAAACAGGCAAAGCAGCTAGCTTGACAGTATTAAATATGGTAAAAAATAAAGCTCCACTAGCAAATACCCTATTCAGCATTACAGCCTATGAAACTGGAAAGGATAAAAGAATCCAGAAACAGTAGTTTCCCCTTGTAGCAGAGCATAACAATGTCCCACTCATTCTAACGAGTCTAGTCACACAGTTGCAGTCATATTTGTCGTCAAAATCAACAATGGTAGATAGCTGTTCGCTCTTGCTTAAATTCAAGGTCATAAACTCCAAGACAATGCTGCAAACACCGGTCAAATTCTACTGTTGGGTCCAAATCCCAACAGTTTCGTCTAATTGTAACACATTTTTTTCAATCCAACCAACAACTCTACCTGGTTTGAAGAATATAGACAGACCAAAATCAATGGCCTTCAAAGGCGAATTCTCCTTCTTATTCGCGAACAGAAAGTTTTCAGGCTTCAAGTCTCTATGAATAACTCCATGCTTGTGACACAACTGCACCACCTCCACAATCGTCCTGGTCACCGCCGCCGCAGCTCTCTCTGTGTAATGCCCTCTCGCAACAATCCGATCGAACAGCTCTCCTCCTTCACACAACTCCATCACTAAATGCACCGCATTCTCGTCCTCGCACGCCTCTCTCAAGCTAACGATGCTCGAATTCTTCGGCAAATGCTTCATTATAGCAACCTCACGCCTCACGTCCTCGATATCAACCGCAGTCCTCAGCTTCCTCTTCGAAATACTCTTACAAGCCAGCAACTCTCTGCTGCTCCGATCAATACACAGATACGTAACCCCAAACTCTCCGCGACCGAGCTCACGATCCACTAGATACCTCTCTTCAATATTCTCTTTCGCCACGTCCGTTAGCACCGTGATCGGAGCTTTCTTGCCGGAGCCGGCATCTTTCTTAGCGTGATCATTACCAGAAAAGCTCGATTTCACGTCTTCTCTGGCAACGGCCGCCGGAGATCTACAGCAATTCCCCATAGAAAGCTTGAATCGCACGGATCTAGCGAGCTAGGGCTTCAGTGTTCACATTCTAGAAGTGAAACCCTATCACACCAATGGCAGTGCGAGTGAGTGAAGAGAGAAGAGGGAACAAAATGGAGGGGACTGTGAAATGTTGATGGTGAACGGCGGGTGACGTTATCGAAGAAGAGTAGAGTGCGTCGTCTTTTTCGATAATGTTATATAATAGTAAATAAACGACATGTTAGAGAATTTTAATTGTCGTTTTGGATTGTTTCTGTGACTTTTGTCGGCTAAACGGGACGGTCCGTGGGAAGAGGGGGAGAGAGAGCGGTTTAATTGTCTGAATTACAAGTGTTTTTAATTATTTTAAAATTTTAGATTCTCGTGGACAAGAATGTGTTGGAATTTTGATTATAATACTGAGGTTTTTGCACGTAAGCCCCTCTCTTTTTGTATATTTCCATTACCAACCCGACTTTTGTTAACTATTTTTACTTTTTTTCATTTAATTGTTTAAGTTTTTAAAATTTTCAATTAAGTGTTATAATTTTAAAATTTTAGACAATTCAGTTTAAAAAATTATTCTTATTAATTTTTTATTGATGTGAAAAATATGAAAAAAAATATGAAAAAAATAAATACTTACATTTTAAAATGTTACATGGCGTATTTTTTAATATGATTTCTTAAATATTAATCAAATGATGTATTTGATGTAAAAGAATTAAAAATTATATTGACAAAAACGAAAAATTATATAACTCCTTAAAATATTATTTTTCACTTGATTCGTAAAATATTAATAAAAATATTTTTGAGGTTATCTAATTTTTTGAAGTTTAACTACAAAACTTAAAAATTTAGACTTTAAAATAAAAATAAATAAATATACTTAGAAATTGCATGAATAAAAATTCATATAGATAGCTATAATTATAATTTAAGGGAAATTTGTATTTACAATCATAATTATATAAAACAAATTTTCTCCTTTTATATAATTATCTTATTTGATAAAATTTTAAGCTCAAAACTCGTTTCTAAGAATGTCAAATCACGGGTCGGTCCATGACCCAACCGTTATTTCAAAAACAACATCATTTTTTATGTTTTCTTTTAAAAAATATAGTGAGTCAAGTTGGCACGGGCCGGACCACATCTCAGCCTATCCTGACCCTTCGAGCCATAAGCAACCCTCGCCTAGGCAGGCCCATTGACAAGTCTACTTTTTTCTTATGAAAAAGACTTTGATTATCATATCATCTCTCCAACATCTTTCTAATAACTATATATCTTTTTCAAATTGACAACTTTAGATTATACTATCACTTAAGAATTAAAAAAAGAAGAAGAAGGTAGCATTAGCATAATGTTTCATGTGTGATTTTATCAATAATTAAAAAACTCAATTAATTCGTTAATTCAATCGTAAAAATCTTGAACCTTTCAACTGTCGGTTCGACTTACTTTAACAATTTTTGTGGTTAAAAATTAATTAATTTATTAATTAATCGGTCAATTTTTATAAACTAATAAGTTCTTATAAGCCTAAATAAATTAATTATTTTTCGTTTAACAGTTATTTTTAATTAAACTTCAAATTTTTTTATAGATAAGAATAATCTCTTTTAATCATATTTTAAATTCTTTAATTTTTATTCGCTCTTCTACCGGTTTTATGATGATCTAATACATTTTAACTCTTAAATCTCTTATCTTAGTAGTTTAATTTCCAGTTTGGTTTTTACAACGTTGGATTTTATCAAAGTGAGAAAACAATAACGTGGAGAATAAAATATTCTGAACTCACACTATTCTGCTCAGCTTTTCTTATTATTTATAGTATTGTGTACAGTATAGTAGTACAATGAATCATGACAAAAAATAACAGAAGCTGTACACGTCTCGACACGCAAGGAGAGAGAAGAGAAGATTTGTACAGATGAAATAAATGAGGAATATATTTTTGTTATGTTCTAACATGCCCCCTCAAACGAGAGGGTGTGATGGACAACCCGAGTTTGTCCCGTAAGAATTGAAATTGCGAGTGAGGCAATGCTTTGGTTAGACAATCAGCTACTTGATGAGGGGATGAAATATATCTGATGTCGATGAAACCAGACAAAACCAAATCTCGGACAAAATGTACGTCAATCTCAATGTGTTTACTACGAGCATGTTGAACTGGATTTGCAGCTAGTGCTCTTGCACTCAAGTTATCGCACCACAGTATGGAAGGTTTTCGGAGGAAGAGACCTAGCTCAGACAGTGGTGAACTTAACCATTTAATTTCGGCAGCTCCATCAGCCAATGCCCTATATTCAGATTCTGTACTTGATCGAGAGACTACGCGTTGCTTCCGTGAGAACCACGATACTAGTGTGCCGCCAAGATACACACATAAACCTGCCATTGATTTTCAATCGTCTGTATCTATAGCCCAATCTGCGTCTGTGTAGGCCATTAGCTAAAGTGAAGAGAATGGCTTTATATGAAGTCCATATTTATAGGTTCCTTTGAGATAACGTAAAATACGTTTGACTGCTTGAAAATGCATGGTTGTTGGCTGAGACAAAAATTGACTGATTTTGTTCATCGAAAATGTAATGTCTGGACGAGTAGTTGTTAAATATTGAAGAGAACCTATGGCTTAACAAAATACAGTGGGGTTTGTCATGGGTTCTCCGTCAGTTAAAGAATAATGTCGACCAGTGACCATTGGAGTAGGCGCAGGTGCACAGTCCAGCATGTTGAATTTCTTTAACAAGTCAAGAATATATTTTCCTTGGTTCACGTATATGCCTGAGCTGTCTCGGTAAATTTCCAGTCCAAGAAAATAATATAAAGGTCCTAAATCCTTGAGAGAGAAGAGTGCATTCAATCTCTGTATAAAGGATTTTAGGTATGCAGAGTTGTTTCCAGTTATTAGAATATCGTCGACATATATTAACACAAATACAGTGAGGTTACCCGTTTGAAGCAAGAATAGAGAGATGTCACTCTTGGCATTTTTGAAACCCCATTGTAGTAAGATGAGACGTAGACGATCAAACCAAGCTTGGGGTGCTTGCTTTAAGCCGTAAATGGCTTTAACCAACTTACATACGTGATTTGGTCGCTGCTGATCAATAAATCCCTCAGGTTGTCGCATATAAACATCTTCTTGAAGAAAACCATTTAAGAAAGCGTTGTTCACGTCAAGCTGCCTTATTTCCCACTGAAAAGTAACAGCAATCGTCAGTACAACACGAATGGTGGTTGGTTTAATTACCGGACTAAATGTTTCCCCGTAGTCTATTCCAACCGCCTGTTGAAAATCCTTTGCAACCAGTCGAGCTTTATGTTTCAGGATAGATCCATCAGCTTTGAACTTATTTTTGAATACCCATTTACAGTCGATGAGCTGCTGTGTACCGTTGTATGGAACTAAAGTCCATGTTTTGTTTTGTTGTAAGGCAGTAAATTCATTCTCCATTGCCTGACGCCAATGAGTGGATGTGAGTGCATCTTGCACAGAAGTTGGTTCAGCTATGTGTGACAAGGAAACTGGGTCTTCGGAATGAAGAAGTCCGGTGAAGGGATATTTAGGCTTAAAAATACCATCTTTGGCTCTTGTCGTCATTGGATGTTGATTGAGTTGGTTTGAGGGAGGTGCTTGATTGTCTGAAGAGAGTGGAGCATCAGATCTGTTTGTTGAGGAAAAATCAGTTGAATTGGTGATAAGTGAGTTGTCTCGAGGTGGAGAGTGAAAGTGAATTGGTGAGGTGGTGACAACAGGTGTTTCTTGTTCTGGAGGCGAGGTAGAGGAGATAGATAGGTTGGATTTGTGAATTATGAGGGGCATTCCACCATCTGTTTCAGACGTTTTAACTTGATGATTCAAGAAACCTGTGACAAAGGGAAACAAGGAGGGATCAAATACAACATGTCGTGATATAAAAATTTTCCCAGAAGCACTTAAGCATTTATGGCCTTTCTGTTGAGATGCAACCCCAAGATAAACACATTTTTGGCTGTGAAACTGGAATTTGTGATGATTGTATGGCTTTAAACATGGGTAGCAGGCACAACCAAATGGTTGTATAGTCTTGTAGTCCGGTTTTGTTTTAAATAATTTGAACAGTGGTGATGCACCCTCCAAAACTGAAGTAGGAAGTCTGTTTATTAGAAAAACAGAAGCTTGAAAGGCATCAACCCAATACATAAGTGGCATCTTTGCTTGTGCTAACAAGGTCAGGCCTGTTTCAACTATATGCCCATATTTCCTCTCTGCATGGCCATTTTGAGAGGAAGTGTATGGACAAGTGAATCTGAGGTTGATCCCTGCGGCTTGTGCAATGGGTATGAGAGGTTTATATTCGGAACCATTGTCACACTGAACAGTTTTAATACGTGTGTTGAACTGATTTTCAACCAAGGCTTTAAAATGATTGAAAGCACTAACAGCCTCACCTTTATGTTTTAACGGATAAAACCAAGTGTACCTACTGAAATCATCCAAGAAATGAATGTAATATCGATGACCACTTGAGGACTGAACAGGGGAGGGTCCCTATAAATCAGTGTGGATTAATTCCAAAGGCACAGAAGCATGAGAAGTAGAATGAGGGAAAGGTAAGTGTTTTGATTTTCCAAACTGACAGGCCTCGCATACATAATTATCATTAACTGAAAGATTCACATTACAGTTTTTCAGAATTTGTTTCAGAATTCTATGGCTTGGATGTCCTAGCTTGTGATGCCATCTGATGAAATCATCGTCGGTGTTGGTAATTTGTGCAACATGGACTTGAGGCTGAAACTTATCCCTGCTGTTCATAGGATACATTCCTTGTTTGGGTGTCCCTTGCATCAGTAGCTGTCCCGTTACCTTGTCCTTCACAGTGCAACCGATATCAGTAAACTGAATGTCAACACAGTTATCTTCAACAAGCTTATTTACACTTAAAAGATTTTTAGTAGCAGTCGGGACAAGTAATACATCCTTAAGAAACAGTTTAGAGTGGGATTGAGGACAAGAAACAGAAGCAGAGCCTATACCCATGATACGATTCTTTTCTCCAGTGGCTGTAAGGAGATGATACTTACCTACTTGAGTAATATTTTCAAGCTGTTCAGAGTAAGGAGTCACATGGTAGTTGGCTCCACTATCCATGTACCAAGTAGGATCTGATACTGAGTGGGGAGAGGCATAAAAAGCTTGCGGAGACTGTCGCTCAAAGTTACGACCATAACCAGAAGGGCCAGAAGGTGGTTGAAAGGAGTGATCATACCTGTGATAACAGTTTGCTACTACATGACCTGGATGTTGGCAAAGATGACAGAATGGACGGCTGCCATTTCGACCTCCCCAACGACGTCCACGAAAACGACCACCACGCTGCCCACCATTTCTACTGCGCCAGCCTCCTCGTCCTGACTCAAAAGTGCGACGCTCAGCATCAGGTCTAGCCTCTTCATGTTGAGCAATATGAGCAGTCGGTTGAATAGTTAGTGATGAGAATTGATTAAGTTGTTCCAGACGGCTTTCGAAGGCCAGCAATGAAGCTTGAGCTTCTACCCAAGTGAGGTTAATTTGATCCACTAGTTTTACCACTATTGCGTTATATTCAGTATCAAGTCCATTCAGTGTATGAAGGATGAGGTCTTCGGTGTTTACCGATGAACCAACAAGAGCAAGTTGATCTGCAATGGTCTTCATTTTGGTAAGATATTCTTCCATTTTCATACCATTTTTACGAGTCTGATGAAGTTCGGTCTTGTAAATCATGAGACGAGCTTTAGTTGAAGCACATGAGAGTGCATGTGCTCCACTCCATAGTTCCTGGGCTGTTCGACAGTGGAGAAGTTGAGCACCAACATCTTGGGTCATAGTGTTTCTCAACCAACCCACAAGCAGACGATCAACAGAATACCATTCTTCAAAGTTGGGATTGATTTTGGTCCCTGCACCATCAGAGACAAGACGAGGTGGAACACGATCTGTGCCATCAATGTGGGACTCTAGTTTGTTGCCTTCAATCAGTGGCAGTACCACAGATTCCCAAACCAAGTAGATGCTACGATCCAGCTTGATCGCAGTGGTTTGGTTAGAGGAGCTGAATAAGGTGTAGTTTTTTGGGGTCGAAGAAGATGACCCAGTAGGCTCAGAGGTTGCAGACGAAAGTGACATAACGGAGAAGAAGGTATTGCTCTGATACCAAGTGAGAAAATAATGTGGAGAATAAAATATTCTGAGCTCGCACTATTCTGCTCAGTTTTTCTTATTATTTATAGTATTGTGTACAGTATAGTAGTTCAATGAATCATGACAAAAAATAACAGAAGCTGTACACGTCTCGACATGCAAGGAGAGAGAAGAGAAGATTTGCACAGATGAAATAAATGAGGAATATATTTTTGTTATGTTCTAACAGGGGTATCGGTATGGCCTTACACTAATTGGATCATGCCCTTGCTGCAGAACAATAGCATGAGCATGGCTCCTTTTGGGAGGTAATCCTCCTATCTCTTGGAATACTTCCGGACATTGTATCAACACCATATTCATATCCTCCTATTCTTTCCTGTTAAGTTGAGGCTGTTGCTTCCATGTTGTCTCAACTACTTCTACTGATCGAAGGTCACCAAACAAACTCTCTAATAGGCTATGCAAGGGTGCTGGACCTTTTGAGCACTGAATTCCTTTTTTCGGGACCGCACTGGTGTCTGCATTGCCACATAACTCTACATTTCGTCTAGCATATTGGAATTGCATAGTCATTTCTTTCCAATCTACAATAACCTTACCTGACGTTTGCAACCAAGCCACCCCTAAAATGATATCCATTCCTCCGAAATCCAACATGTATGCATCTACCTTTAGCTCTAACTCCCCCAATTAAATGGGAATTCCTGTACACCTCCTGTTGGTGGTTACCTTATGGCCGTGACCTAATCGGATTCCCAACCTCCTGGTAAGTTCTATCATTAACCCCAGACCGCTAGCGAGTTCAGGAGAAATAAAATTGTGGCTTGCACCACTATCCACCAACACCACAATGGGAATCCCATGTATTTCTCCATCTATCCTCATAGTTTTACTTTCAGATAACACTGCTCTATTTACCCCAAACACCCCCATAGCTCGGCATTCCAGAGCTACTTCTCCTTCCTCGTCATCATCCACCTCGATGGCTATTATTTCCCTATCATCGTTTAGTGTCTCATTATCATCCAGTATCAGCAGCCTTAATTGTCTTTCGGAACACTGGTGTAAGGGATGGAATTTTCCCCCCCCACCTAAAGCATAGTCCTTTAGCTCTTCGGTCCATCAACTCTTGGTAAGAAATGTGTCGCAGCCCTCTGTTTTTCTCCGACTGTCCCCTTCCCCCTTTCGATCATCTCATCGGCGTCGCTATGTGAGACACGGAAGCTCTGTTCTGCCAGCTAGTGTGGGAATGGTAGCCAGACGAGTCTCGGGTTCTATTCGACCCGACTTCTCCTTTTAAAACCCCATGACCCACTGAACTTGAATAACCTGGCTCCTTATGGGTTGGGTTAACCTGAATGTTGCTCCTAAAATTAACATCTCGCCTCTGGTTCCAAGTGCGATATCGAGGAATTGAGTTCTTAATGCTTCTTTGCTCACCGTTCTTCTCTTCCTCTACAACCCTTGCGATTTTCATCATCTGGTACCTGTTGGCTAGGTTGAATGTGCGCACCCTCCGCCTGAGATCAGATCGCAACTCACTCATGAAATAACCCATAAATTGTGCTTCAGGTAAACGACTCACTTGTGAGGATACGAATTCGAAGGCCTTGATGTACTCTTCTATAGAATCCGTTTGATGTAAGTCAGAGAGTTCTTCGAATGGGTTCTCAAATCGTCTCCCTCCATATCGATCGATTAAGGCTTTCTTCAACTTCTCCCATGTCAGCTCAACTTCGGTTTCTCTCAGGAGGTTAAACCAATGAATGGTTGATTAAGGCTTTCTTCAACTTCTCCCATGTTAGCTCAACTTCGGTTTCTCTCAGGAGGTTAAACCAATGAATGGTTGACCCCTCCATACTTAAGAGAGCCAGTTTAATTTTCACCTCTTCTGAAGTACCGTGAACGTCGAAATATATTTCTGCCCTCATGATCCATCCCACAAGGTTAGACCCATCGAACATGGGTAACTCCACCTTACGAACAGACATCCTGTACTCCTCCATATTGCTCAAGTGCTGCTCCGACTGAATGTGCTGTTGAGGATGCTGAGTACTCTTTTCACCAGCCATAGTTTGCCCCCTCTCGGATTATCACTT
>JANITX010000005.1:812452-827200 GCA_027564395.1 Erythroxylum ulei
AATTATTATATATAGAAATAATTAAAATATAATAAAGATATATATAAACTAAAATGAATAAGATATAAACAAAAAAAATAAATTAAATAATCTACAACTTTACAATATGATAATTGAATATTTTGTAATTTTTAAAAAAATTTAGGAAAATTTTTTTTAAATATAAAAAATATTTTTGTATTATTGTAATATTTTAAATACTTTGTATTATTCTTAATTTTATAATTGAATGATGATAATTGTCTTTATTTATATTAATTGTGGTTATTATTTATATGTAAAATATTTAAAAATTATTATTATTTCATATTAATTGTCATTATTATTTATTATTAAGATTTTTTAAAGAATGGTTGATATAAACAGTAAACTAGTAAAGTATACAGTATAACTGTATAATGTGGACTATTTTGCAATTTTTAAAAATTTTAGGGGCTATTTTATAAATTTAAAAAATTTCCCGAAACGGTACCCAGTACCAACCGGTACCGATACAGTTCCGTTCCAGAACTTAATCCGGTACCGAACCCGGTACGGTATTCATAACATTGATGGCAACTGGTCAAGTCGGATCCGAAATTTTCTATAGGCTAGAGTTTGGTTCAAATTTTGATAGGGCTGCTGGATCTTCAAGTTCAAAATTTGTTGTCTTTTCGTTTGAACTTGAGTTTGCCCTAAACTCCAGTTGAATCGGGCAATGTAACTCTAGCTTGCCTTGAAACTCGGTTGAATCGGGCCATGTCCGATGCAGTTATATGAGAGAACAAGATAATAGGAAGGAATTGGTCTTTGGAGTCAATAATCCTACCTCCAGTTTGTCCTGCCTCTCCACAAGCTTGTTTCTTGCAAGAGCAGCAGCCGAAGTAGCATCCTGAAGCGAAAGATAAACCGAACATCTGATCATTTAGGTCTAAAAGTAAAATGATAACTAAAACTAGCACAAGAAATTTTGCCTCAGGTTTTCTGTACTTGGCTATAATTTCCCTAGCAGAAGAACCAGACCCTGCAGATTTTTCCCTTTCTGCTCTCTTTTCTGCAATATAATCCGAATCAGATAGGAAATGTTACTCCAAATCACAGAACTATAATGAACTGTACAATCCATCCTCATATTTTCTTTCTCGAACCAGAGATCTGTGAACAAAACCATATACTGAGATAAAGAAGATAAAGTTCTTCCTGTCCTGATGGTGTCAACTACACGCAGTAACCTGGTTGACATGGTTGCAGGTCTATCAACTTCCCTGTCCGCCATTAAGGAAGAAAAGCTTTTGATGAAGATAACCTAAAAGGGTCTGAACTATGAAATGATGTATGTGAAGATAATGTTTTAAGTCTAAATTAAAAGGCATGGCTTCCTGATTAAACCTGCATTAAACTCCGCAAATCTATATTAGGCTCAACTTTAATTAGTAAGAAGTCAACCTCCACAAATTCTTGACTTATTTATAGCAAAAACGTCTGCTCTTCAACGAATAATGTATTTGATAACAAATTAATTTTTTTTAAAGATTTTATAAAATAAAAGATTTTCATAATTTATTTCGTAAAGTATTGGATTAATAATAGTTTAATGAAACTCATTTACATTTTAGATTGATTTTTTTTATATTAGGCTTGACAAGACCTACCCAGTTCGGCTTAGTTCACTCCGAAATCAATAAGCTCAGATTGAATTGACTGAATTTTAATATTGGATTTGACATTTTTTATTTTTAAAACTTCAAAATTTGGATAAGTTTTGAAATCCAACTTGAAGCCTAAATTTTTTTAATTAAAATGTAATCATTTGAGTAAAATTTTAATTATTTAATAATATCATAATTATTTCAAACAAATTCGTATATAATTAAGAATGTTTATTTTCACTATAAAATTTTAAAATTATAAAAATATAAAATTATTAATATATATAAATTCAAAGGATAAAGGTTATCATTCTTTAAACACTTTCAAACATAAGAGAATTTTATTACACTTACAAAAGCTTTTTTTCCCCCTAATATTAAGATATTGAAATAGGGATAATAATCATATGAGTTAGGTCAAATTATTAGTGTCCATGTGATATTTTTTGGTAAAATGAATTTAGTTTAAAATTTGATTAAATTTAAACTAAATTGTAAGCTCAAACAATTTTAAGCTGGATTAAATTATGACTAAAACAATATTATTTTAGTAAAATATATTTGTTTCATTCTAATTAATTAATTAAATTGGGTTGAGCTTAGAATGACAATGAACTCAACCGTGCTGAGCCTCCGAGTCCAATCCAATGTCGATCAGGCTCAAGGAAGTACGTCGAGCTCAAGGTTGACCCAAGCAAAAATTTTATTAATTAGAAGTACAAAATGACATCATTTTGCATAGAAAGGTAGAGTCTACAAAACCGAGTCTCTGGTCGGGCTTCTTTGCCATTCCTAGTTGAGTTTTAAAAATTAAAATTAATGTAAAACACGTGTAATTAAAACTTTATTAATTGATTTTAACTCAAATCATATCATATAAGAGATGATCATCGTTAAATCAAATTCACAATTGAATGTTTTAATATTTTTTTAAATTTATTTGTTAAATCAGTAAGATTAGAAGTTTAAGGTTTAAAAGATTCAGTCAATATTATATCGTTATAAAATCAGCTAAAAATTGAATTAAATTAAATAATTTAAAATATGATTGAAACATATCGAGAAATTTGAAATATAATTAAAAAGGAAAATATTAAATAAAAATTAATTATTTCATTTTATTCTATAAAGACTTATTAATTTATAAATTTTGTCATATTAATTAATAAGCTAATGAATTTTTAATAACAATAATTATTAAAATAAATCGAACAAAAAATTAAAAAATTAAACCAAAAAGTAGCTGGTTTAAAATTTTTGTAATTAAAATAATAGAATGGGTTAAATTTTTTATTAAATAATTTATTTTTTGTACAAACTTAACCCTGATAAAATTTGGGATGCCCATAACTCGACTATAATCGGATCAAATTAAATTATTTTAATTTTAAAAATTTAAAAACTTTATTATACTTAAAATTTTTGAATTTCAAATAAAAAAACTTTGATCTCAATTTAAAATTCTATCTTATTGATTTCAGATCGAGCCCACTGACCAAAACATTGCCTCGTATAAAATGAACACGCAAGCGAACCCAAGCATGTACTGACGTCTTCTTATCACCAGTCTCGAAACTCTCAAATTACCAACTCTCTCATCTTTCTTCAAGATCCGATCCTACGATCCATTTATCTTCTCTTCTGTTCAATTCTAAATCATGACCGTCGTCAAAGCAACATCTGCAATCCAAGAAGGTGCGTTTCTCTATCTCTCCATGAGTGTTATCTGATTTCAATTCTGTTTTCTCCGGTCGTAATGGACGGTGGTTCTTGCTTTCTGACGGCGGTTTTAGGAGATGATAACGCGGGAAGAGCGAGGACCTCTTATTTTGACTCACCACCGTTGGATGTTTCTGTCGCCTTTCCTCAAGCTACTCCTGCGTCCTCTTTTCCTCCCTGCGGTAAAAACTTCTGTTTAAGCTGTTAACATAGTGCGTTCGATCATTTATGGTTCTTATTTTCAGCGAGGAAGTAATTTAGGTGATTTAACTTCGTTATTCTCGGATTGCAGTTTCGGACTATTTTCAGTTTGATGATCTATTGAGTCCGGACGAGCAAGCTCTCAGGTGGAAAGTGAGAAGTGTTATGGAAAAGGAAGTAGCTCCTATAATGGCCGAGGTACCTTTTTTAGTAAATCATATTTTAAATTAGAAATTTTGTTAATATTACAATACTAAATTACTAACCGAAAATATGAACTATCAATTTAGAAGTTTCAATTTGGTGCGAATATAGTACGAAATTTTTAACAAATTATTTTTTTGATAAAAATCAAATAATTAGAAAAAATAACGGTCGATGATTGCAAAATAATTGACAATTTTGATATTTGATTGATACTCTTGTACTTCTAACTAATAATATAGAATTAAGTTCAGGGTTTAAAATATATATAGAACTGATTTTTTTTCATTGTTTTAAAAATTGGACAAAAAGTTAAACTTTAAGGTTTAAAAGGTATTAAACTGTAATAAAATTGAATAAATATTGAATACAATAAAAAAAGTTGAAATATAATTAAAAGAAATCGTTTTGCCCATCAAAGAATTTAAGTTTTAATTGAAAAAATTGTTAAATGAAAATTAATTAATTTATTTTAGTTTATAAGAACTTATTAATTAATAAAAATTTATCGATGTTTAACAAGAAGAGTTATTAAAGTAAATCGAACCGAAAAGTTGAACACTAAATCAAAAAATTGGACGATTTAAAGTTTTTACGATTGAATCGGTCAGATCGATTAGATTTTTTAATCAATAGTTTTTTTCTCACTGTTTTGATTACTTGTTAATTTGGTGTAGATAAACTATAGATGATTCTGTACATATATAAGGTTTTTCAAAATTTTGATATTTGTTAATTTGATTTTAAAATAACCATATGTGTGAACAAAATGTAAAGCCTTGTATAGGATAATGTTGCTGTTAGGAGTAACAATAAATGCCACAGATCACACGGTAATGCCTTTTATAGGATAATAAGGTTGCTGTTAGGAGTAACAATAAATGACGGTAAGGGACGATGATTGCAGTAGCAGTGAATATTTTGCGGCCAGCAAGGAGTGTCATTTGAATGGTACTTGTCCTTTTTTGCAGTATTGGGAAAAGGCAAAGTTTCCATTTCACGTTATTCCAAGCCTTGGTGCACTGGGCATAGCTGGTGGGACGATCAGGGTAAGTTTTTGGGTCTCTGTGGACCTTTATTGTATTGGGAATGAGTTCAAATTTGGAGATGTTTGCTGTTAATTAGCTCAACTTTAGGGTTATGGCTGCCCTGGTCTGTCTATCACTGGAAGTGCTATTGCTACAGCAGAACTTGCTAGAGTCGATGCGAGTTGTTCAACTTTCATTTTGGTGCACTCATCCCTGGCAATGCTAACTATTGGTAGGATTTTGGATTCGAGTTTGATGTTTCTGCTTGTCCCTTCATTTTAGTGAACTGACATGGTGCTTATCAAGTCATTGTTTTGGCTGTCAAATGCAGCACTTTGCGGGTCAGAGGCGCAGAAGCGGAAATATTTACCTTCTTTGGCTAAGCTTAGCACCGTAGCGTGTTGGGTAATTGATCCTATTTAGTTGCTTAGACAGTGTACTATCATATTTCTCTGGTTTTCAAGTCACTTAGATGAACTTACCTCCTTTTCTTTAGGGGTTGACAGAACCAGACTACGGAAGTGATGCAAGTGGAATGAAAACAACAGCAACAAAGGTGTGACCAATCCTCGCTTTTTATATTTCTCAGCTTTTGCAACTATCCGTTGTCACCCTACACAGTAGCTCTCATTGACTTTCTGGTTCTGTTGCATTGAAGGTTGAAGGAGGTTGGATAATTGAGGGCCAAAAGCGCTGGATAGGGAACAGTACCTTTGCTGATTTGTTGGTCATATTTGCCCGTAATACGGAAACAAATCAAATCAATGGGTATGTAAGACAACTTTTATCATGTGTGTGTAGCCAGCCATGTTAATTTATGTGTTATTTGAAAATCACACTCAGTATAACAGATATAAAAGAAATGTAATCAGATCTGTGAAGATTATCAGCCATATCAAATTTCAACGCTGTACTGGATTTGACACAATTTTCCTTTCTCTGCAGTTATTTATCCCCTGTTTATGTATTCTCATTGGCTCTGTTTCAGATTTTTGATAAAGAAGAATGCCCCTGGATTGACAGCTACGAAGATTGAAAACAAAATCGGCCTACGAATTGTTCAGAATGGAGATATTGTGATGAAAAAAGTTTTTGTCCCTGAGGAGGACAGGTTGCCTGGTGTCAATTCTTTCCGGGACACGGCTAAGGTACAAATATAACAGTTTTGATAGGAATCTTTCTTCCATTAATCATGTGTACTTGGCTCAAGAACGTTTTGTTTTGGCATCAAATTTACAGTGAAAACATTTTGTTCGTTGAACACCTAATGAACTAGGCAGGCATATTAAATGAGTTTGTCTGTGCTACTATTATGTTTCTTACCTGCTTTTTTCTGTTGTCTGATTGTTGAATGTCCGAATCTAGGTACTTGCTGTCTCTCGCGTAATCGTTTCCTGGCAGCCTATTGGTATATCAATGGGGATATACGACATGTGTCATAGGTATTCAATCTAATTCCGTCTCTCTCATATATTCTTTCTATGCGAAAGTGACATTTAATGATTCTAATCCGACAAAAAGGTATCTGAAGGAGAGGAAACAATTTGGAGCACCATTGGCAGCTTTCCAAATCAACCAACAGAAACTTGTCCAAATGCTTGGAAACGTTCAAGCTATGATACTTGTTGGTTGGCGTTTGTGCAAGCTGTATGAAAAGGGTACGATGACTCCAGGCCATGCCAGCTTAGGAAAGGTACAACCAAAAGTATTCAAAGCACATTTTTTGTATTCATGCTTTTGCTCCACTCAACAATCTGGTTTTTCTGTCTTAACAGTCATGGATTACTGCTAAAGCAAGAGAAACCGCAGCCATAGGACGCGAGCTACTTGGCGGCAACGGGATTTTGTCAGATTTCCTCGTCGCCAAGGTCTTCTCTCTGAATTCTTTGCCCTTTCTGAACCCTACAACGTAATCTAGGACCCTTAGTTTTGACCTTTGATTAACTCAATTGATGATTTGAGATTGAACATGTGATCGTTTCGACGGGGCAAGGGTTGATACCTGGCCGTTTGTTACGTGTAATTCATAGCCATCGATTTACCATTTTTGTGCAACTTTTGCAGGCATTCTGTGATTTGGAACCTATATACACTTACGAAGGAACTTATGACATCAACACCTTGGTAACAGGAAGAGAAGTAACTGGTCTTGCCAGTTTTAAGCCAGCTTCATTAAGCAAGCGCAGCCGCCTGTAGAAGCAGACACTCTCTTCGGAGGTCTGTGTGGTGACATTTCATCTTTCATGTACACGTTAACTGACATAATAATGGAACCAGCTTGGTAATTTCAACTGGGAAAAACTTCACGATAAGGCTATATTACCAACATCGGAACTCGATAGGACCCTTTCTGGTACCGATGCCCCTCCTATCTCGTACCATTATCCCTCCTACGGTCATTCTGGCATCAGTACAGGTCTCAATAAGAATATTTGTATACGAACTTTGCACAATAAAATGACTAGTAAGTTACCTTTTGGAGTGCTAGACATATTTGACCTTCGTCCTGTAAGGCTGCTCTGACTTAGCAAATGGCTTCAGGATTAGAAATTTAATATACAGATGAAAGAAATAAACATTGCAGCAAATATGAGTAGTTGCAAATGGTAAGAGTCAATCCTGTGACCTCTTCAATATACAACTAACCAACCAAGCAAAAGACAAAAAGGCAAGCACTCCTATCTATGAAACAGATTGTGTGCAAACTAAGCTGATAGTATAATATCATGACGTTCGCACCTCTCTATCGTACAAGTACAACAATGGATTCTGCAAGCCACTACAAGCATACGTTTTATAACCCGAAAGAGACTATACAAACATATATATTATCTAAGAGACTGACTGTTGTTGCATGGAGAAACCAAGACTCCTAACTTTGAGCTGAAGCTGAGCGGCTGCGATCAAGTACCTCACATTTTGCACAGGATTCAGAATCTCCACCACTCTCGCCACTGTCCTCATCCGTAACATGTCAGCATTCGACACAACCGTCACCAACGAAGATTTAAGTTGGCGGATTGCTACATTCGCCCCCGTTATCTCGCCGTCGACTAAATGGCCCTGCCGTCTCGCCAGCTCCATCAATGGCGGCGCTCCCACGCTCTCCTGAATCTTTGCCATGTCGTCATTTAGGGTTTTCTCCTCCATTCTCGTCACCTCAATCAAGCTTCGCATCCTTGTGGCTTGGTTGGGGGTTAAGTCGTGGACCGAGTCCATGACGACACGAAAAGCTAAAGAGGGCTTGAAGCCAGCGACCCAGAGGAAGCTTCTTTCTAAGGAGGAAAACCATGGTGGTGAGAAAGCGAGTGTTACGTCTTGGTGAATAAGTCGGGACTTCTCTTCGTAGTATTGTTGGTAATGGTTGAGAACTCTGTAAACCAAGTCTTGGAGGTCTTCTTCTCTGGCTCCGTTACAATTTTCTTTGGCGCACAAGAGCTCATCGAGGTAGTGCTCTTGGCGTGCAAGCCAGCCTTCAAGAAAGCCGTCGAATGACGCTGACTCGCCGCTTGGTCTGGTGGATCTCGACGCACCTGGCATTGCAGAGTGTGAAGAGGCAACAAATTGTCTTGTTGGTGGATGTGGTTATTCAACTTTTTATGTGGTGGACATTAATGCAGGAGCCTGAGGACTCAAGTGAGGATTGCTTTGAGGAGAGGAGAGATTTCGCTTCGTAGAGAAGCAACTCACCGCAGTGGAAAGCTTCACAGTGAAGAATAGAGGTGGAAGAAGGGAAGTGGACAAAAAGAGGTCACAGAATCATGCAAGACCCACGTAGAAGCTGGAGCGAGTGAAGACCCGTTCATAACTTGGGGATCTTGGGAGTTTGTGACAATGGAGGAAAAAAGCAGTTGAATATTGAGACTACGGTAGAAGATAACAATGACCTGAAAAAAACTAACCTCACTATTAGACAGATTAAGAAGAAGGGAAAGGAGAGGAGACGGGGTTTGATGGGTTCGCTGAAATTATGTCTTTGTGTGTGACAAACGATACGTTCCAGAAAAAGCACGTTTTGATGGTGAGTAAAAGAGTCTTTTTGGGGGTTTAGTACTAGTGCTTTCTTGGCTAAGGCAGTGTTGCATAGGAAAGCCTACTGACGTGGAGACTCTAAATGATGCCAAGTGGATAAACAATAAGAAGCCAAGTCAATAAATCTACAATTCCGAGGCAAGAAAAAACTGTCGATGGATTCGGTAACAAGAAACACCCTGGTATGGGTGATTGGTTCGGTAGCTCGGTGGCGATGGGACATGGTGATGGCTGGCCGTGGAAACGGTCACTGGTGGTGGGGCCATGTCACCAGATAACACGACGGTGTTGGCGCTGTCACGATATGCTCTTGATCCTTATACAGCAGACCGGCAACCGTGGCTCCTTGTTGGATTGACACCTGTAAGACGAGTCACAGTTTAGTTATCTTTCGATACCGCTTGAAACTATGTAGAAAATTTGGTAAATATATGTAATATGTATGTGTGTATATATATATTTACAAGTATGAGATCCTTCATGTGTAGGTATTTGTGTATTTTATATATACAAAGCAAGTATGAGATCCTTCATGTGAGATTTAGTAGCTAAAGTATGCCTTTATAAAAGGTGATCGAGAGAGTGAACATCACCAAATGGCATTGCCCAACTTGAGATTTGTGCTTTCAAGAGTGCCAAATCTACACCAATCACCTCGTTTAACGTTAAACCCATCACCTGCGAGAGAAGCAAATAGGCCCTTTCACGACCCATTCACTGGGCCTAAGTTGATCAGTCAACCGCCACGTGTGAACATGCCCAAGGTGCGTGCACAAACACAGGACACTTAAGATGCGAAAAACCAAGATCAGTGAACAGAAGAATATCACGAAGTTGCGGGGAAACTTCCGCGGTCATATAAGGGCAGCAACAAATAGAGCATGTGGATTACACGTGATAAATATTCTCTGTGATTGGAGACTCTTATCGCTGCGGGAACTCTACAGTTCGTGGTACCACTTTGGCATATCATATGACTTCGATCATAAATAAAGATCAAAAGATGGGGTATTAATGCCACGATAGATTTCCTTAAAATTTGAAAAGATCCAAATCCAAGGATGGAGATGCTCAGAATACATACATATAAAGCTACAAAATTGATATAAACTAAAACCTTCAGATTCGATAAGAGGGAAAGATGTCCAGCTGAGAAATGATGTTCAAAGCTATGGAACAACAAGATTGGACAGACTATGGACAAGAAGTAAAATCATTATCAAAACAAAATGCACTTGATTCAAGTGAAGATTGCCTCAGAGGCAACTGTTCTCGTCCCTGCCAAACCAAACGCTGCAACAAAACAAATATAGCGTTAGAAAATGGCATTGCTCATGAATAAATTAACACTGGCAGTAAGTAATTTAACGTGTAATCCAGTAGTACCTCGCTGGCATCTGATTCTCATCTTTTCTTAAACCCATACTTCTTCCGTTCATAAAATAGATCTGTTTTCGCACTTCCCAAGTTTACAATTTTGGGACAACCATCTCTATCCTTTTCTTGCTGAGTGCACTCTTTGCAGTAATATGCATCAGAAATACCCACTCCTCCACAGATAACACACCGCCCTTGGAACGATCCGTAGTTGCATTCGTCGCATACCCGCACCAGCGTGCAGGGGCGGACATAAGAGTCACAGATCACACACTTACCATCACATTTCTCACACAGCCTTCCAATAGCAATCCCCGGTTGCTTACGGCACATGATCAAGTCAGGATGATGCTTGGCCATTATTGTGCAACTCTATAACATCAATTAACAAGACAATGTCAATGACTAGCTAATAAACCATATCAATCCAATCAAGTAATAACATATTCACATAATTACACAGTTAGCAATACTAAATACGATCTCTATGCATACAATGCCTATAGAAACAAAAGAACATAAAGGAAGAACAAAGTACAAGCGATTCGTTACATCAGTGCAAAAATTCCTATCAGTTATTCAATATTATCGTCAAAACATGGAACGGAAAACAGAAACAAACTGAAAGGATAGAGAATTAAAATAGCTCATATGTAGAGACCCAAATCTTCAATTCCTCATTTTCAATTCTCACTAATAAACAACCAACACAAACTGAGAGAAATTCGAAGGAAGCATATACCCGATTCCGATTTCCGATCTCTTTAAAAATTAAAAAACAGAGTTTCTCCGATTCGCGACCACGAAAAGCCTAGGGTTTCTGATAAATGCAAAGCAAGTGAAAGCAGAGATTAAAGAAGAAACGTACCTCAGACTCAGTGTAGGTCCTTCGAACTCAGCAACGGAACCTCTCTCCTTCTGCAACTCCCTAGAACTTCTTAATTGTTTGCTACATATTACGGCGGGCACTTGGACGAAATTGCCGGCAGATGAACAGTCCGGGTAATATAATCCCACAAGATAGTGATGATTGTGGCGGCAACTTCGTGATTTCATGTCAACCGTCCGATCGGGAAATCGTTTTTTTTTTTTAAAGATAAGGAACATTCATAAATCCTCTTGCACATTTGTATATTTTTAGATTTAATTTAATATCTTGATTCAATATATTATTTCTATTAAATTTTCTACTAAATATTTTAGGAGTGTTAATAAATAATAAAATAATTTTTAATTGTAAGTACTTCAAAAGATTAATTAATTTTAAAATAAATAATAAAATAATTTTTAATTGTAAAAACTTTAAAAGATTAATTAATTTTTAAAATTTTTAAAAATTAATTATTAAATTAAAACACAGAAGAAATTAAAATTATCATCTTTTGACTTTATCAATGCCAAAAGTTTTAGTTAGTATTCTTGAAACATTAAAATAGATGTCTGAACTTATTAATACTATGAATAACTAAAGTTTTAATGAATTTAATAATTCATAAATTATATACATCTAATAAATTATTTAATAAAATAAGTTATTTATTAACCAAAAAATTAAAAGAAATTATTATTAATGGATGATTTATTTGAATTCTTTTTAATTTATTTTTGTTAAATACAAATTTAAACAAGACATTCTTAGACTCTGTATTTTCTGTCAAAATGTTGTTGTTGTTGTTTACATTTTAAATAAAACATATTATTAGGTCTTGTAATTATTATTGATTTATAAAAATAAGGATGATAAATTTAACTCAAAAAAGTCATGTCAAATTCTTCAGTGCACAAGGCTCCTAGCTTTGTGAGGATTAGATGAAGGTCATCAATACACACAACTGCCCTTTGTAATATTTAGAAGGAAAAACTATTTTTATGATTCAAACATATGACCTTGTAGTCATAAATAAGCATATGAGAAGTTACACCTTATAAATTTGGGGGTTGATTCGGCTCTTGTTTGGATTGAAGGAAAGTAAAAGAAAAAAAAGGAAGAGAATTAAACTTCTCTTAATTTCCACCGTTTGGACAAAAATAAGTAAGAGGAAAGTGAGACAATGGAGAGGAAACTGAGAGAAGTTTGGGCCAAATATGTTTCCCGTTAAATTGGTGGGAAAAGAGGAGAAATCCAAGACAAGAGAACTCCAATATATGTAAATTATCATAATATTTTTATTTAACTCAACAAAAAGGACACACCATCAGCCACAATTTTTCCCACACAGAACACAACCCTCCCCCCTTTCTTCCTATTTTCTTCTACACAACTCCTGCCAAAGAGGTAAGGTTGATTAATCCCTTGATCTGATTACGAAAATTGTTGCTATGACTAGTAAATATAATGTTTTGTTGTTATTAATCAATTAATGGATCAATCTTATATGGGTTTTTCAGTTCTTGGTAAGCAATTAATAAACAAGTTCCATAATCAAGGGCATAAAGGTTTCAAATTTTTTTTTGTCTAATATAAGTTTCAATTTCTTCTTTTGATAAATTAGGAAAACAAACAAAGGAAAAGAAATCTCATTTCTCTTCCATTTTTTTCCCTTAATATTTCCTTTCCTTTTCCTTGTGCAAGTAAGATTCCAAACAAAGGCTTAAGGTCTGATTGGAATGGATTGGATCGAACCAATTGAAGTCTAGAGTCAAACGATCATCTCGTGGGTTGACTTGTTTGTTTCTGTCGCTATATGTAAAGGCAAAATGGTCACTTTTGACCATAAGTTTTTACTAATAATCAAATTTAACTATAATATTTTGAAGTGAATAATTATAACCCTAATATTTAGAAAATATTAAAATTTAATCTCATCTTAACGAAAAATCCAAATGATTATGTTAACTGTCATATTAACGTTAACATGACACTTATTTTTTATTAAAAAGAGTGGGCTCCTGTAACACTTCAACGTTTACGTGATAAGATGAAATTATATTTTATTTAAATAAATAAAAATTATTTTATTATAGAGCGTGGAATCCATTATTTTTATTAAACGTCAAACAATCCTTCGAATAGTGATAAACAAAACGAATTAAGCTCGTAATCAAACTCATGTTCCAAATAATCAATATCGTCTTCTTTCATATTACCTTCAACCTTAGGACTACCTTTGAGGCGCTTGTATTTGGTTTTTCCGCGTGGACAATCTTTTTCTCCTCTTCTCTCGTACTCATGGCACGGCCTGCACACAGGGACAACACATTTCTTACAGATAGCAAAGAGCTCTCCATCAACTGTAATCTCAATCTCATCCCCACGTATTTGACACACTTGGCCACTTAATTCTTTTTTTTTTGTTTGTTTAACAGGAGACAGAAAACAAAAATTACATGACTAGTCTGGGGAGACAAGTCCCCGACAAATCCTCTAATAGGATATGATGGCACTCGGTAGGTGTATTGGCAAAATAGGTAACTCCAATGTCGGATTGGATAGCCTGGGTAGCGAGCCAGTCAGCGCATCTGTTGCTCTCTCGGTACATGTGTCGATGAACAACAGACCAGTTTCTTGTGAACTGCTCCAGGATACCCGTAACTATAGGGTGGAGAGTCTGGGCGTGGTGATCCAGCGAAGAGAGGATCGTATGCACCACGAGCGAATCCACTTCCAGCTCTATCCTGCGAAAGCCCAGACGCCAGGCTAGCAAGAGGCCAGTGAAGACGCCCCAGAGTTCTGCTGAGAACGCAGCGCACCATCTGAGGTTCTGGGTGAAACCTCCAAGCCAGTTGCCGTCACTATCCCGAATGAGGCCCCCTGCTGTAGCCGAGCGTTGGGCGCAATTGCAGGCACCATCTGTATTTAATTTAACCCACCCTGGTGGCGGTTTGCTCCAACCGATAAGTTGCTCCTGGCGGGGACGGATGTCGGCGTGGGCCTGACGCTGCCACTCAGTAGACTGAGGTATCTGACCTGCAAAAGATAAAATGTGGAAAACGGGCGAGGAAGGCCAAGTAAATCGATGATCAAAAAGAGACTTGTTCCTCCATGTCCAGAGGAACCAACATGCCGTGCCAAAAATAAGCACCCAGTCCTGGCCCATGAATGTCTGATGCTGTTGAAGGTTGATGAGAATCCAATCTCTAGCTGGCAGCAAATTGAACAGGCTGTTTAGAACACAACGAATTGAATTCATTAACGAATTGAATTCAATTACATTAATGAGATTGAATTGAATTCAATTTATACTGTTTGGAACAAATTCAGTAATATTATAATTGAATTCAATTACACTGTTTGGAACAAAACCAATAAGATTAAAATTGAATTCAATTATTTCATATGACACATTTATCCCTGACTAAAAAATAATGTTATTAACTAATAAGCATTCACACTTACATAATGCAACTTATAAACATCAATTTCATTATAAATAATATCATCAAAAAGTTTATTATTAAAATGAAAAGAAAAAATTGATTGCAAATGATATCAGGCTAGACCGAATTAATTATTGAAATAAATAAATTTAATTATTGAAAAACAATTTTCTTAATTTTAAGAATTCTAATTAATTAATTTCAATTTAATTGAAACCAATTAATTCTTATTTTAAAAACCA
>JANITX010000005.1:830674-850194 GCA_027564395.1 Erythroxylum ulei
ATTAAATCATTACAGAATGATGGTATATGTTCAAAATGAACATCCGCAGATCTTATTCATCTTCACGGAATGACGAAAAAAAAAACAGGTATTCAGAGACTTAAAAGGCTTAAGAGATTACAACCACCGTATTTATTGTCAGAATTTGATGAAAGCAGACATAAGGAAGCCAACACAAATTAAACTCTTCCAAGGGATTACACGGTTCGATGATATCCAAGTGGCTCTTATAAGCATGATTTTGAATTTCGTACCGGACAGATTTTATGTATTTATGTAAATACAAAATAGGAGTATTTATGTATCAAGTATAAATATTAGATAGTAACGGTCTATTTTGTTTGATACTGATCAGTATTTATAATATCAATTATACATTGGTTACTATTGAAAATTTTGAAAAATGTATGGACGCCTTTGTTTTGGGTACAAAATGTCACAAGTTCAATCCTGTTTTATCATCCCTACCTATTCTTTATCCTCTAGGCAATAACGAGGAATTCATTAAAATCGAAAAAATTGGACAAACAAAATATGAATGTATTAGGGGTACAAAAAGCATCCTACTATGTAAAATTTTCAAAAAAAATTTATAATTTAATTCCCGCCAGTTACTGTTGAACCGTTTTGTTTCGCTCTCTTTTCATTATTTGTTTCTTTTACTGTCTAATTTAATCTCACGAAGACCCATTTGGGCATTTGATGAGGAGGATGCGGCTTTTGAACGAGGTTGTCTGGCGTTTACCTATGCCTGATTCCTTACTTTCATTCGGGTTTTCGAAAGTTTCATTCTTTTAACGGTCTGGTTGTGGGTTGCTGCGTGTTGAAGATGCTGCTGGCTTGAGTATATGCAACTCCTTGTGTGTTTTTCTCTGTGTTTTTGCTTTTGAGGTTGCTTGCTCCAGATCCGTATTGCGTTTTTGATTCAAAGATAATTTCTTTTGTGGGATTTGCCTCTTGGGTTTCCTATGTTTCAATCATTTTGTGTGTTCCAATCATCTTGTGTTCGTACAAACATACCGCCGTGGCTTCTTCTTTCTCCTAACAGACAGTTCTTTAATATTTCAAGCTATGTGAAGTATTAGTTGGGGATTTGTTTTTGTGTCATATGCAGTTGACAACACCTAGTTTTTTAGACCAGTGTTTTCCTTCACATATTTTCTTGCATGTGAAGTGGATTTTTATAAGATATACAAACGATCTCGTCTTTGATTTTAGTCTCAGCTGCCCGTATCAGGTTCTAGGTTTATAAAGGCTCTAGTAACGGTATCTCTATCACTAGTTTCATCTTTATTGCTACATACGTTCTGAATATTGCTTTTAATTTTTAAATGCATCTTTTTTATGACTGTTGGGAAGGTTTGATTTATATGCGATTCTCCTGAAGCTGATAAGCTCCGCATCTCTTTTGTTTCGCTGTTAATGCTTTTATTTTTTTATTATTCTTATTATTGGTATTCTTATTGCATCTCTTTTGTTAGTTGTTTTTGGCATTTAGTGGTAATCATGGTAGAAACTAAGCTTCCAAGGTTGTGTTTCTCTAGTAGGTAATCTTCTTATTTGGAGACCTGTATTTGGAGAATCTAGGTTCTACTTATAATATTCTAGCTCGGTGTTATTTTATTACTATTTAATTATTTATTGTCTTTTCGTAGTTATTTTGGTTTTTATTTCTATTATTATTAGCATTTTTTCGTATTATTATTATTTGTCTTATTTTCATTATTATATATATATATATCTATATTTTGTTATCTTATTATTATTTCTATTTATTGATGTTTTTATTGTAATTTCATTTTCTTAATAATTTATCGTGCCAGTTTTACCTATTTTCTCTATAACTTGCATCACTCTTACATTGTCTTATTTGCGTGTAAGTTTGTCAAAAACAATCTCTTTACTATGTAAAGATAAGGTTGCGCACTATAAGATCTCTCTAGATTTCGTTTCATTGCGAGATTTTAGATTGAGTGATAATAAATAATTATATATTAAATAAAAATTAAAAATAAATTATTTTATTTAAATTTATTTTAATCTTTTATATAATATGTATTAATAAAGTATTCATAAAAATATTTTTAAATTTAATTATATTTATTAATAATTATTATATAAATTAAATTAAATTAAATTAAGATATAATTTTAGTAATAATTAATTTTAATTAATTAAATTTATAATATATTTAATTAATGGTAAATTAAATAATATATGTTTTTATTTCATGTTTCAATTCTACTTGATTGTTTCCTTATCATAAACTCTCATTGTAAATTATAATGATTTAAGAGTTAAGAATATTTATTAATCTTATTATTGGATGTTTTTGATGTAATTATTATTTATTATATAATGAAAATTAAAATTGCAATATTTTAAATAATTTATATTTTCTTAATTATATATTTTTATAATAATGATTCTTTTTTATATAAATTATAATTATTGTTTGTATATAAAATATTTGAAAATTATTATTACATCATATTAATTTTGATTATTATTTATTATTTTAATTTTTAAAGTCATGGTTAAAAATATATAATACAACTGTACAATATGACAATAAACTATTTTGTAAATTTTTTTAAAATCTAGGTACTATTTACAAATTTAAAAAATTATCCAAAATAATATCTGATACTAATAATACCAGTACAATATTATACCAGAACTCAATCTAATGCTACCAGAACTCAATCTAATGATAAGTCTATTACAGTATTCACAACATTGCTTATAAGTTAAAAGTAATATAATTTCATATACCTTTGATGTATTACTGTTGCCCCAACTGGGCTATAACTTCTCGCTTCTAACTATTGCATTTATACAAGGTTGGCCTTTGAACTCCGGAGTTGCCGATTGCAGGCTTAAATGACCTTACTTCTCGGGTTTCATCGTTGAAGTATGCAATCTCTGTCTCTCCTGTCAGTTCGCCCCTCTGGTGCGCATCGAAGAAATACTCACTGGCTGGAATGATGATAAGACCGTTCCATACAAATCAGGCATATGAAATGTTACTTTAAGGAAGAAATGGGAAGCAGCAGTACCGTCATATTTCATATGAAAAAACATAGGCTATGCGCCAAAGGAAATCTTTTGCCGTTTACGTGTCCACTACTGCAGGAATAACGGCCTTGCCGAGATAAACTTGCTGCATCTCATCTCTCCAGATCTGCAAGGAAAGCATCTCATTGTCTAGTTCTCAATATCATTAGAAGCAATAAACATTTAATAGAGTTCCAAGATTATGCATTAACAGAAGTGGTAAGGATGAGCAAAAGAAAATGAGAAACAGAGGGAGGTGTCGAGTCAAGGAGCAGATATATGAACGGTGTTTAGAGAATCAGATTGGAATTTCGAAGACTCTGAATGTTCTCCCGGACTATGCAAGTAGATCATGATATTTCTTGGAGGTGGCATCAAGAAAACCCATTGTTACATATTGTGCTTATACAATCCCACTACTAATTAAAGTAGGATTAAAATTAGTACAAGCTCACTCAGTAAGAAATCAAGCCCTCACCGTTTCACGAAATTCCAACCGAATACGAGGCACATTTGTTTTGTGAATATCATTTCCATCAGGTCCTCTCTTGTAGTACTCTTTCCCAATCCAATGAGACTGTAACATGGAATTCAATTGCTTATTTCATGAGAACTTGCATTTTTTAGATTCTACAATCTTTTATCCAGAAGGAAATAGTGAACATAGCTTTGTTTTAAATTCAGAAATAAAAAAGAACATACCTTTAAAGCATGTGAGAAACCTGATTGGTAGACTGAATTCCGAGCAATCTCACATATATCACAAGAACTCAACTTCCAAACCTGCTTGGAATGGCACTTCTTAGTGGATAGTTAAGAACGTAAGAGATATTTAGTTTCAGGAAGATAAAGGGAACTCACAGAAGCAGCTATGCTATATTCTTCCACAAGAGGTTCTTTTGTAAGATGGATTTGAAGAGGATCATCGGTAGAAAGGGAAACATTGAGGCCCCGGAGAAAAAATGTAGGGAACGGGTTCCGGTGGTAGTCCAAAAACAAGGAATTGTTGCTCAAAGGAGACATGGCCAGACCAATCTGATAGAAGGAACATTGATCACCATGAGAACCAAATACTGCGCAATAGTCTAATTGAAAACATAAATTGTCAACAAAAAGACCATAAACTGGAAACATTATTTACCTGAGCCAAATAGTATAAATACTGAAGCACAGGTGATTTTCTCAAATTGATCCCATGTGCGATATTATGAGCCGTGAGAAAAGTTGCAGCGAGGTGGTCAATGTCACCAGCCTAAATATCAGACATGTGAGGCAGCCAGAAAAAACAAAAACCTGAATGAAGTAGAAAAGTACCTCTCCAGTATGTGGACGGAACTTTATGGTTGTCATGCCCTTTGACTCTCGAAACTGAAAAGCAAGATTGTCAAAGCTAAGCAATAGATACCTCAAGCTTGACAATAACAGGTTCAAACTTAATGAGAAACAAATGATAGACAAGACTGTTATACCGCATTTCAAATAGAACTTACGATAGAGGAACTGTAGTTGAGATAAAAACTACAGACCTTATTTAGAGTGTAGAGGTTGGCATAGCAGTAATAAACATAGTATGAAAAGGCAGGGTTGAACACATTGGTCCATTGAGCTGGTGTAGGCATATGCTTTGTGGGGCGTCGTTCAGGCTTGCTTTCATCATCAACCAAATCCAAGCCAACAACCTAATTATTCAGACATAAGAAGTCAAGCAAACCATATACAGGCCTTTCAACCCATCAGTAAAAGCCAGGAATCTAACAATATTTTCTAGAAGAACCAAGGAAGAAGAGTCTAAATTGAAGAGTAATTTTAAGAAGTAGCAGAGAAAAATAACAATTGAAAAGTTGATTAACTAGAGACCTTATTCAAGCATCTCGGCCAATAATATACTGTCTTCAAAATAACAGCATTTAACTTATAAAATAGGTTACTACTCCATGTTCAATTTAAAGACATCAACCTTAGAGCCTATGGTATTAGGAATGGCAATGGGGGCCTAGCCTAGCTCGAAGTCAACAGGCTAGGCCCGGGTTGATAGGGCTTCAGGTTGGACATAGGTCTGGGGACCGCCCTGAAAGGCCAACTGGCCCCAACCCTCTACCAAAACGACTTGGTTTTGGTAGCGGCTGGACTAGGCTTCGGGCCATAGGCAGTGGACGTCAGACGGGACCAGACCGGCAAAATAAAAATAGATCCCCTGGGGCAAATAAGTGGGCGTACCTGTTTCAAGAAAACGTGCAACTGTGGATGTGAATCTGGATCCACTGAAACCTCAAAAAGAGGGATAAAGATATTGTCAAGAATATTCTGAAATGATGTCACAATCCCCATTTCCTTGTACACATTGTATAGTCTTGGGAGCTGAAATAACACAAAACACAAATAAACACGATGATTAGATGCTTTGAGGATACATATTGGAAGCATCTGTATGGATGAGTATCTCCAAACGGTCAATGGGGAAAAAGAAGTGAAGATTATGACCAAGAGTTGAAATTGAACGTAATTGTATGCTTTTAAATGTTCCTCTTAGCTAAACCTGAAGAGTGGTGGAGGTGATTTAGGGAGCACATATGATAAAGTATTTAAATATCTTCTCACAGCAATAAAATAGGAAACAATGACAAACGTGTAAAGAACATGGAATGATTAACGTATGTTGGTAATATACCCATGCTAACGCACACATGACCTTACAACATTGTGCACAAAAACAATCCTCTCTTTCCACATATGATCACATGATTACTTCCAATAGAACATCAAGCAGAATTGCTGCCATACCTGAATTAACCAAACAACATTCTCACTGTACAAGTCGTTATTAACTATCCAGCTAGCTAGTTGGTCCCACTCACTTTGCTTCCTGCCATATATTGATATCCGATATTCTTCCATCTACAGTAAAATCATATGGCCATTAAAAAAATCCATGTTGAAACGTCCATTGAGGAAAATGAGCTCATTCATATGTCTTAAAGAAGCAGTTAGACACTTCAGAAATGTTAACCTTTTGTTGAACGAGGACTTTGCTAAATGTTGGGACAAGATGGGAAGCCAGGAACTCTATGTCAATTTAGAGAAAAGGATATCGATTAGGTGCCTTTAAATACTTGTGAAACATTAGAAAGGGCTGCCTTGTTGGTGCCATATATGAAAGAAGATCACCTTATAATAAAGAAATGCACAGGTCAAACCAACAGATTGACCAAATCTATGAGCAAGTAATATATCAAGTACTATCTGACCCCCAATATTGTTAATAATACAGACACCTATCATATACAAACTACCAATGCAACTGTTTAAATTCTCGAAACTAAAAAGTTTCCTTTTCCCAGTCTTGATCCCCAGGTCAGTTAGCTACTTTGAACTCAAATTAACTGGACTACCACACAGAGAGAACTCGCCACCTCCCTTAGCCAGAAAACAAATGTTTTGAGGAAACACAAGCAAGTCCAAGTTCTATAGTGATGCCACTAAAAGTTTTGATTAGTAATGCATCCATGACAATATATAGATTAGGAAATTTGTAGCCAGGTTCATCTATAAAGACTAAGAAGAAAAATCCAGCACCTGATATTTACTGGCAGCAAGATCAGAAAATACTTGTTTTGTTAGCTCACCAAGGAAGCGACCTGCTCATGAATGACGGAAGCAAGTTTACATAATAAGTTAAGCAATCATATAATTAAGAAAATAGAAAAAAAAGCTAAATTTTAACTAGGAAAATTTAGCACTGGAGAGCTAAGTAACTTGACCTAAATAACCATATAGAAAAGAAAAGCAGCATGCAGTTTAGAAAGCAACTTATTGAGAGAAAATGGAAAGAAAGAAAGAACTAATCCTCCTCCTGAAAATTGAATCAATCGGTAAATTTCATTTCCAGAATGAAATTTTTGATCTTCTAACTGGTGCTATCTTTTCCATAGTTATGGCCCCTGCTTGGAAGGATTGAAATGTCTACCACAATCCTCTCCCCACGTCTCCTCTCCTCTCCTCTCTCCCCCATCACCAACCCCCAACTAAAAATGCAAGTGGAAGTATGATTAAGCTAAATGTACCTTGGATAAGATTATCTTGCTTGAGGAAAATTTCCCTGAGCCTACTTTGGCCACAGGGATTGTACTTAAGGTTGAACTTATCGAAACGATGAAAAGTGCTCTTGTCAGCATGAACATCCAAAAGATCAACGTTTAAATCGTACCTGTTGAAACAATAGTGATTTGAATACATCCTGCTTTCTGAAAACTAAAGAAAAATAATAATAACAGAATCCTATACCCTGTCAAGTCCAAGCTCTCGAACACTTCTTTCAAAGTCAAGTAAGTCCCATCTCGAAATATGACAACCTGAAAGTCATAAAAGTATTAACAAATGAACCATGAACACTTCATTCACGTATATGTTTGTTACAACTCTAACCACAAATAAATTTTTCCATGAAAATAAAATCGCTAGTCAATTTGCTTTTATCAGCTTGCTCTTTGAGAATAATCAAAAGAGAAACCACATCCCACTGCCCAAACCCTCCACAAGTTAAATCAAATAAGAAAAATAATACCCCCATCAGAAAATGAAAAAGGAAAAAAGGAAAGGCAACGGGGTGAGCATATCCAACACATACCTCATCTGGCTCTTTTCTCAATTTTGACTTAATGAATCTCAAAAGATGTTTCTGATTCATGCATGCAGAGTGATGAACATGTGTATCAACTTTTCTGACATTATAAAAGTCACGATGTGGAGCACTTTTTTGAGCAAGGAACTCTCTGTCCGCATTAAGCATCAAATGAAGGTTGAACTTCTGAAAGTTTCAAACCAAGTAGGATGTCAAAAAGCTAATGTTTATAAGTGACTCAATCAAAACTTGCCAGGTTCAAATTGCAGGGAAGAGCTTTACTTGTTCCAGAAGGTTCAGTCTATGATGGCACAATGTTCTGATATTCCCAGCCGCAATAACTCGAAGTATGTGATGCAAATCAGTGAAGAAGGTAGTTGCATCAGCAACAGGAAAAAGCTCTTCCTTGCCTAGAGAAGGTCAAATAATAAAATGTGAACACATAATAGCTTGGAATATAATTAATGAACCATAAAAAAATTAAAAGAGCGCGAAGACTGGTTCTTGTGGCTTACACTCTTTGTTTGGATAGACATGAATGACCCCATCTTGCATCTCAAAATAATGCTGAGAAGAAATGGGAAACGAATAAGAAAAATAACTGATGATACTTTGTAACCAATATACAAATACCAGAATTAATCAGATGGACTCACATCAGACTTTCCCTCTGGTGTAAAGGCAAATGGTGCTGGATTTCGTTTTGGTGTACAAGGGTCAGAAATGACTTCTTTCTCCCACGGAGCAATAGTTTCCCTAAACAGGTATCTCTTTCGCAATTCAAGGCATTCTTGAAGAACTACATAAACCTCTACCTCATCAGCCGATGGCACCTCTGTTCCAAATTTATATCAGAAAGAAAAATATAGCAGCAAATTTTGATGATAGATTCAGCATTAGAATCATAAATGAAATCGAGCACTTTAACAATTAACAAGTAGACTACTATAAATCAATTGAAGAAAGAAAAGAAGGGGTTTTAGGAAGGTGGAGAATGTAAATGAACATGTATGTACTGACAAATTGAAGATTTATTCACTTAAACAAACAAAAAGCCTTCTGTCCCCATTTAAATTTACTGTTTGTAAGTTGCCTATAATTATTATCTTGCAATAACCATACGATTACAAGCTGATAATAGCACAGTAAAAATTGTAGACATGTTTGAGCAAGCTTTAACAAAGTTTTTGAGGCGCATACTATTTCATACTTTTGACAAAAGAGGGCATGCCAAACAGAGATAGAAGGCACTAGATACCATTGGGGGTAATATCAAGTCGAGCAAATGTCTCATGCTCAGGTTCTTTCCGCAGAATATCAGCTACAATAGGATCAGGCTGAACACCATGGAGGTCACCAGAGACACTATGGGATCGGATAATGCTTGAAGCAGCGATGGAGATTTGCTCTGCATTGGCATTAATATGTTCCAGAACCTAGATATGTGAAGTGAACGGCAATCCCACAACTCCTCAGAAACATGCAATTAATATTCAAAGAAACTAATCATGTCAAATTGAGTAACGACATCGAGAGGGAGATTCAACTTACAACATTCCCATTGGTATGAAAATATGTTGGTTCAAATTTACCAGTGTCGGTCATATTGTCTTCTTCATCTGATCCTTCCACACTCTCAAAGGCACTGGCACTGGCACTGGCAACGGGAGACTTTGGAGAAGTTGGTCTAAGAAGGCTTCCGCCTCTCTTGGTAGGGGCAAGAGATTTCCCTGCAAATGACCAAAGCTTCAAGTACTTAAAAGGAACAATATCCCACCAAAAAGATAAAATGAAAAACAGTCATAAAACCACAACCAATTTGAAAATTTCAGTGCCCTTGTCTAGGAGAAAGGAATGGGAGAAACAGTTTATTTTAAAGTATGAACTGAAGCAACCGTACAGAAATTGTAAATTATAGTGAAATTCAGCGGAAGTACACTTATGCATGCTCAAATAATCAAGTAGTCTCTACTAGAGGATTCATACATCACTTCTGTTAAACCTGCATGTTCAGAGTCCAGTTTCATCCGATTCTCTTTACCATTCTCCTGATTTTCATGTTTATACATTAATCAAGCTTGAATTTTTCCATTAATGACTGCTCCATATGGTAGAAAACAGAAAAACCGATAAAGTGTAAGCTTGCACATAAATGTTGATCATCTGTGGCCATGTACGTCATATCTATAAGCTACATTCACAAGAATCATATTGATAAAAGTCCAAGTACATGTTATATGCTAAGTATCAAGAATACTCGTAAAAGCTTCGTTCGGCATTTAGCTAATTGACTACATTACTATGTGATTAATGTAAACTTCCTAAAAACAATATATTGTCACGCAACTACTTGACTACATTGTTTGAACACTAATACCAGAGCCGCCAATTTCAAGCCGTGTTTTTATCACTCCGGCGAAAAGTCCGACATGGCCATACCTTCAGGCAACATATGCAGCCTCGGCAGCTCCGGCGGAATACCGTCAACGTGTAACGAACCGTTACGCTTCTCCTCCCCCTCAATTCCACCGCAGGAAATGGCCGTTACGTCGGGGAGCGACGTCGAGCCCCGTCGGTAGTAACCGTTCCCCCTCTTCCGGCCGCCGCCACAGCCATGATTCCTCCGCCTCCTCAAATGCTGTGGCGACGGTGAGCCTCCCTCAAAGTTCTCCTCCCTCTCCCTATCCCTCTCCACCGTCTTCGCGAACTCCAGCAGCTGCGTTAGGGTTTTCCGGTGCATGTAGTACGCCGAAACTGCCACGAGCGAAGCTCCGACCATCGCGGCCATAGCTAGATGCATCGCATACGTGTCCATCGCTCTCTCTCTCTCTCTCTCTCCCCCCCTCTCTACTGAGTATTATCACTGAACTTCTATTGAGAGAACTGGCGAAACAGCAGAGAGCTCCGAGCCAGAGCTAACAGTGTTCTGTCCTTTCTTTTTTATTCAATACAATTACGATTTCTTCCGCTATTTATAGGCTTAAATCGCACATATTCGCTTTCTTTTTTTATTCTTATTTTAAATTAATATTCGCTTTCTTTTTAATTTTTTTTTAAATCTTAAACTTTATTCAAAAAGTAACGACATTTATGACCGAAACCACCAGGACAACAACACCGAATACTGATGGATTCATAATAAGTGTCGTTTTAGAGGAATGCATATTTATTAAAAAAATTAATGAAATATATGATATATCCTTATTAATTATATGTTAAAGTGCCTAAAAAATATAATCTATATAATTTGTGTAATTAAGATGTGAGAGAAATTAAAGGGTAATTTTGGAAGTAAAATTATAAATATGCATAAAAAGTCACAAACGACACTTATTTTAAATAATTAAAATTTCTCTAAAACGACACTTATTATGAATCAGAGGGAGTAGAACACTATGACGATAAGATTATGATCATAATTGTAGTTGGGATCAACAATTTAAAATTTTAGGTACAATACTTAAAAAACGCTCATTGTAATCACTAAAATACATAAAGAGGCAATGGATCACACTTCATGAACAATAGTGTTGCATAGAGAAGTGTGCAGACTAATTGGATACGTCGTACTTTAGATCAATATAAATTGGAAAGCTAAGACCATTATTATCTTGATCACTTAATTTATGGTCGAATCTTGTCACCTTCGGCAACCCTTACATAAAGAAGAAGCTAAAACGACAATAAAAATAGAAGAAATGTTTAAGTACGTACGTTTAAGTTGAATAAGAAAAAGGAAAACCAAGTGATAAGGTGGCTGCTTTGGCCTTTGGACGGTTGGATCTAGACTATTGGAACCAGCCTATAAAGATCGAAACTCTGCCACAGATCGAGATGTTGTTTTCAAGACTTAAATGATTCGAGAGATAAGATTATGACAAGTTAACAAACAATCAAAGCGTGGAGGTCCATAGGCACACAAACTGAAATTGACATGTCGAGCTTTTCAGCATCGAACTCAAGCTTGATGATAATATTGGTTTAGTACTGCTTTTATCAAGCATACGAGGATCTATCACTGTTCCCATTATTCATAAATGTATGGTTTTAAATTATGATCTCTTGTGGTTATTATAATTTATTGTAATTGAGTATTTATTGTAAACATTTATTTATTATTTAATTAACTGATTAATTTGTATAAATTAACCGATTTTTCATATATTAAAATAAATCGGTTAGTCTTTATTTAACAATCTTTTTCTACAATTAAACTTCAATAAGCAATAATAGTGATCTCTTTTTCAATTTTGTTCGACTTTTATTAAATATCGATTTCACAACTGTCTAATACAAGTTACTGATTTTATAATTATCTAGTACGAGTTATCTTAAATTTTTTTTATCTCAATAGTTTGATTCTTGGTCCAAAATTTAAATTATTGATATCATCTAAAATAATAATAATAGATAATCAATCTTTTAATGCAAAAAAGATTCTTTTTTTTTCTTTACATTATTCTTAAATTATCTACGGTCAAATCCATTTTAAATTCGATAAATGTATTGCTTGTGAAATATGTGTTTGCGTATGTCCTGTAGATCTACCTGTTGTTGATTGGAAATTGAAGACTGATAATGCTTAGGTCTCAATTTTAACAATAGAGCCCCATTAATCAAATTCGATGAAATGCCCAAATTTATAGAAATAATGGAGAGAAATTTCTGAAAATGCTTTTTAAGTCCAGCGTCAAATCCCAAGGCTTAACCTTGGATGGGCAGTGAAAACTGCCAAGCTAGAGTACGGTAGGGGTAGAGGAAATTTTCGGTAGAGCAGTAGTGAATACTCCTAGTGATTGGACTCTATATGCATATTCTGAGAGTAAACCAATTTTTTGAAAATTCTGTTTCTGATAATTGCTCCTAATTAGGGAGATTTGATTCATTATGAATGATTTTCAACAGTTTGGGGTTTAGATTCATCATCCATGACATAATGATAAACGATTTGCAGGAATTCTAATTGTCAAAAGGTTCGAATCGAAAACCTGATGGGATTGCTTAAAGATGAAGTTAACTGATTAATAAAGAGATTCTACTCAGTCCCACAGCCTCTCCGCTTTTCTTATCTCTTTTTGGTTCTCTCTAAAAAGTAAAAACAGTTAGATGTAACTACCAAAAGAAAAGGTTAAATTTATTTGATCAAATATCATAGGGTAAAGTAGATAATTTTTTTGAAAAATTCTTTAAATCTTAAATTTTTTAAAAATTTTCTTATAATCTTCGATCAGCAAACCCGATGATTAAAAAATTTAATTAATTTGACTTATTTAACCATATAAACTTTGAATCGTTTAACTTTTTAATTTGATTTTCAACTTTTCGGTTCGTTTTACTTTAATTACTCCTATTATTAAAAACCAACAATTTATTAATTCATCGGTCAATTTTTATTCATTAATAACTTCTTATAAACTAAATAAATCAATTAATTTTTTTAATTAAATTTCAAAATTTTCGATAGGTAAAAACAATTTCTTTCAACCATATTTCAAATTCTTTAATTTTATTCAATCTTTAGCCGGTTTTATGACAGTCTAATACCAGTTGAACCTTTTAAAACTTAAACATCATGTTTTATTGATTTAATTTCTGGTCCAGTTTTTAAAACATTGAGAAAAATCATTCTCTTAAATTTTGATTAAAAAATCACAAAAAATACACATAATATTAATATAACAATTGTAACAATCAAGTATTACTTATATGACGATGCAATTAATTTTGAAACTTAAATTGAATTAATTAAACATGACATAAACTAATAATTTATTATAACTATTTTAAATTATTAATTTAATTTAAATTTAATTAGTTAGTGTCAGGTGTAAGAATTAAGTTAGATTATCATATTAGTAACATTTAATATGCCCATTTGTTTGGTTATCTTATCAACATCAATGGTTATGTAGGGGGATCAGCCTAAACTCAAATTATTGAAAAACACAATCTCTTTACTTGACAAATTAAATGACATTGATAGGAATAGAACAAAGCATTATTCCAACTAATTCTTTAAGATCTCTTCCTTTATCTCTTTCATTTATTATTACATATCTCCAACTCAATGCTTAATATTCTCAAACTCCAAACTTTTACTCCACATAACATAAAAAGTTCATCAAACATTTATATCACATGAACATCTCTAATTCAACACCTAAATCTTATTTAACAAGATTGGTTCCAACTTAATAGAATCCAAAACGACTTCTCTATTAATTAAGAGTAAGGTTGCATGCTTTTGGATCTTTCTAGATCTCGTAATTAGCGAGACTTTCACTTGATTGTTGTTGTTGAAAATTAATAATAGGGTGAAAATATCCATTACCCATACAATAATAAATAGATGCATATACACTCATTAATTGTTTGCTAATTACCATACTAATTTACTCGAAATAATTCGAAGTTAATATATTTTAAATATGTTCTAAATTAGTTTTAAAATATATAATAATTGATAAATGACGATGATCGAATGAATTATTTAATTGAGTGAAAAATTAGACTTAACGAGGCACTTTAATGTTTAAAAATTCAATTATATTATTATATTATGAAAAAAGATTATTCTTGATTTTATACTAATATTGTGAAATTTTCCTCTTAATTTTATAATTGTATTATGAAAAAGTTACAAATAATCATTAAAATAAAGATGACAGTGAGTTAGGCTGAATTCTTTTTCGTCTCGAATTCGACTCAAGACTTAATCTTCCAAATTTAAAGTTGAATTTGATTTAAAACTCTATTAATTCAAAATTAATCCAAAGTTATAACTCTAAGTCACCAGCCTTACAATAAAGATCTAAATAAGTTTTCATGATATGTTTGATTCACTTGAGAGTGATAATAAAAATTATAATAAATATAGTACAAAATAAAAATAAAAATGACTTACATTTTTCAATATATTGTGGACAAAACAGTCCATTGATATATTTTCGGTAGACAAAATAACCCGTTGACATAGTCGCTAAGCACTTTCGGAAGAAAAAACAGTCTGCTAATTAGCTTCAGTGAGAAAAACAATCCATTAAATATTTTCAATAAAAAAACAGCTCGTTAGCACATTTACAATGAACAAAACAGGCCGTTAGCACGATCGTTAGATTTGAGTATTGCTAATATATTATCAACTACAATTTTCATTTCTTAACCATTCTTTATTTTCAGTGCTAACTAACAAGCAACGCCTTACATTATACTATCACCTATTCATCTAACTTTCCCTTTACCCTATCATCTTCTTCTCTTTCTAGGAGCCAATCAGAAGTGTAACAATGTATTGACAAGACAGCTTCTTCAAACCCTACGTTTCTCTCTCTTCTTTATTTTATAACCTGATCTTATTATTATGTATGAATATTTATTTATTTATTTATTTAAATTCTATTTATTAAATGAAACAATACTCATAAAACAGTTCGAGTAACGGAACAGGCTATCTTTTCCTTTTATATCCTCATTTTCACTGTTAGTATACTCCCTTCTCTCTCTCTCTCTCTCTCTCACTTTCACTCCATATCAGCTTTCAACTCTATGGACGGTACACACGATCCGAACTTCATCGCCCACTCGAGCTGCCCACTTGGTCCTGACTCCGAGGCTAGCGTCAACTACTTCCTCTCCGGCAAAAGAGAGAATAGCGTACCCAGAGAATTTGGATGGGACCCTCATGCTCAACAGAGCACCGACCCGGAGACGATAGAAGAGGAAGATAGTGATCGTCGTCCTGATCTTCTGGGCCTCTTCAGGACCGGTAGTGGTGCATGTGACACGTCGACTTCGTGTCAACAGTCGGTTTCTTCCAGCTCCAGCGAGGATCCGCCTGAGAAGTCTACTGGCTCCGGCGGGAGACTACCCAAGAAACCGTGAGTCGACATCACGCGCATATCTCACAAACAATACATATGTGGCATGAAATATGAAATGCTTTTTGAGTTGTAAATCACTAGAATTCCAGGGGCAAACAATCGGTTATGGAATCGGATTTAGTTATCTACCCTCTTTTTCTTTATTTCGGTGCTGGGTATCATGAAATAGCTATCCTTTTTGGTTTTCATTGCATTGCATGCTTGTTTTATGTTCTTAACAAAACGTATGATGTGCTGTTAATTCCTAAATTGAAACCAAATCGTAATAACTCGCAATCTTCTCCACTATTTAGAATTTGGGTTATATTAGAAAGTTATGTAATGTTAAATTTATATGCTTCTTCCTCAAAATTTTGGAAAACGCTAAGTTAATACAACACCTTTGAGGTTGGTTGGATTATTATGGTTAGGAACTCTACGTGCTTATAGGAATATACCATCCAACAGTAAAGTGTTGGATTGAACTCGATTGGCTTGCAAATTCAGGTGTGACTTTGATAAGTGTTTCTTTTGTTATGAATCTTTCAGAATTTTATGTGGATTTGCGTAATTGTAGGTGGGATATTTTTGCAGGAGCAAGGTTAAAAAGGAAAGGCTAAAGAGAATCTGTCAGCCTCGTTTTGCATTTATGACTAAAAGCGAAGTTGATCATCTCGAAGATGGCTACAGATGGCGAAAATATGGGCAAAAGGCTGTTAAAAACAGTCCATTTCCAAGGTCTGCAACTACTGTTATCTTTACTACTCTGTCCAAAGATTACATTCATCTTTCCCTCTGGATTGGCTTGAACTTGGACTGATCTAATTTATACGCTTAGAGTTTCTACACTCTCATTCATAGCAACAATGTGATTAATATGTTTAGTGTTTGATTATTAGAAAAAAAGTTCAACTGATTCTGTTAAGCCAAATGGTGTTAGTGGTTATGGGGCCATTTTGCCTTGGTCTCAAAATTATCCTATTCATAGTTGGTCGTTGTATTTCATTAGTATCTTTTTGGGTAAGGTGTTGCTTGTACTAACTTCTTTTCAATTCCATTAAAACTAAGATATATGATAGTGAAAAGTTGACCTCACAACAATGATTCTTCTTCAACCATCTTTCGTTTCCGCAAATGGTGCAGGGGCTACTATCGTTGTACAAATGGCAAGTGCACCGTGAAAAAAAGGGTTGAACGGTCGTCCAAAGATCCTACTGTTGTGATTACTACATATGAAGGACAGCATTGTCATCATAGTATTGGTTTTCCAAGAGTTGGTGGTATCATTAATCATGAGGTTTCACCATCCAGCCACTTGGCTTCCCAAATACCCGGAGAGCAACCTCCTGGTAACGTCACACAGTGGCAACAGGCACCAGTTGAAGCAGAACCTTGTACAGTGTCAGAGGCAATGCCCTGTCGTTCCCCCGACGAAGGACTACTTGGGGACATTGTACATCCTGGAATGCGTGGCAGATAAAGATACAATACGGTACACATTGCTCAATAACTCTTTCAGATTTTTACATACAAAACTGAGTTTTCTGATTATTTTTTCTCCGTGACTACACCTCATCTTCGTACGGTATGTACCCACATACTGCCACACATCTAATCGAACTTATTGATAATCCTGCGTCTTTGCTTTAATAGTTACAGTGATTTGCCTGTACATGGAGTCCCGGTTCTCTCAATTCTGGTGGGAAGCTTTAAGTATTTAAGTTTCGAACGTCCTCGTGTCTATGTATTGTGATAAATATACAGGTCCTTCGTGTATCCATGAAAATTGGTTTAAGTGGCGTTGAATTCCACGTTTCTTCATAGTCAGTCTTTCTTTTCACGTTTCTTAAAAACCCTAACGTACTGTCCTTTTCCCCATTTCTGTGGCTTTTTCTTCTTGAAGTTTACGCTGCTATCCGTACCTGTCTGTGCCTTACTTTTTGGAGTTTAAATCTCCTTTTACCGTCTCTTATTATGTTCAATAAATTTCAGTTATTTATTTATATAGGTCTCGTATAAAACTCGGATAAGGTCCGTAAAATAAATAATTGAAATTTTATGAGACAGAATAAGACAAAATAAAATTGGACAGAAGATCTAGACTCTACTTTTTAGGGCAATCTTCGCCTTTTCACATGTACAAGGTTCATTCTAAGTGTAATGACGATGACGTGGAAGGTGGTTGATGAATTGTTAAAGCGGGTTTAGACTTTAGCGTAAAAACTAAAAAGTTTAATAAGATAGTTTCAAGTTCTAAATGGATATCTCAACTAGAATTTTAGCTTTTTAGTTCTTTCCGAATCTTGTCACGTCAATTATATAACAAACATTAATAAAATTTCACATAAATATGAGTTTAGTTTAGAAAGAAGTAATTTTATTTTTAATAGAAAGATTATTTTCGAATAACTGATATAAAGATAAGAATGTCAATTTTGATCTGACTCATCCTAGCTTGATTTTAGCCCGGATTGATTGGGCTATGGGCAAGCAACGAGTTAAAACTGATCAGCCCGATCGAGGTACGGGCTTGCTCGTGAGTCGATTATTATTTCAAAAACTTCATTTTTGATTTGTATATATAAGATAGGCCATGTTGGCCCAGCCTGCCCATGACTTGTCGGGTCACAGGTTGACTTATTCGGGCCCGTCTGGCCCTAGCCCACTCTAGTCCGTGGTCAGGAAAAAAATTTATTATATAAATATGGAAAAAATAAGTTAAAATTTTATTATTTTAATTTATATAAAATTTTGTTTTTATTTTTTCAATTGTTTTGAAGATTATTTTTTAATTTTTATTATTAATTAAGACTTCTATTAAGATTATCACTAAAATTTTATAACGGATAAATTTTACAATCCTTTTTTCCCGAATAAAAATAAATCCTTTTATAATCTTCTCTACAGATAAATATGCACCCATAATCATTATTGCATGTTGAACCCAAGTTCCATTCAACATTCAGGCTCATGTATTTATATTGATGGAGGTAAATTTAATTTTTAATTTCTAACATTTGCAATATAAAAACTAAATCTTAATATTTTGGAATGTAAAAAAAAGCATAATTTTAAAATTACGTAAGCATATAAAGTTTTATTTTAACCTATTTTCGTCAATTAAGTGTTAAATCAATATTGATACATTTTTAATTTTCAAGGAGGGACTACATGCTTTGTCTAATTCTTGTTAAGAATACTTACATGTAAGTATCTCACATTGAAAAAGAGGAGAAAGAAAACTAATATATAAGTCTAGTGGATTATTTCACCTATTGCTTGTTAATTTTAGGATGAAATTTCACTATAAACTTATGTGCGATTTAACTTTCCTCTTTGTATAAGCTTGTAGACCTATTGCAAATTTAACATAGTATCAAAGCTGATGAAAATCTTGGCCCACTATTTACTTCAAAAGCAAGCGGCCTAAGAGGGGGCATATTTGATCTCAATTAGAAGTCCAGCTCTGAAAATGATTGTTTACGACCTTTCCCAACTTGTCTAAGTAAAAAAGGGATCCACATATGTGAAGGCAACTGATTTTAAAATGAAACTTCACTTTAAAACTATGTGTGATCTACCTTTCCTTATCGTATAGACCGTGGACTCTTTGCAAATTTAACAATTCTTTCTATAAGATGTCTTAAATCTTCATGTTTCTTAAAACTATAATCTCTGTCCCTTTCTTGTTGTAGAGCAGCTTTATGCCTTCTATTTTGCTTTTTCCAAGTTCCAAGCCATGCAGATTTTACACAAGTTGAACACTCAGGGAGCGCTTGGTTTGTACAGAGAAATGGTAATAGGAATGAGAATGAATATAGTGAATAATAGGAATGGATATTATCATTATAACTATAATGGTTAGTTAAGAAGAAGGAATGATTACCATTACCATTGACAGTGGTTGGTAAGGAATGATTACCATTACCATTGACAGTGGTTGGTTTGTAAAAAATAATGTAATTAATTAATTACAATATATTAAT
>JANITX010000005.1:877421-898682 GCA_027564395.1 Erythroxylum ulei
TATATAAATTATAATATAAGTAAAAATAATATAAAAATAAATATTAAAATATATAAAAAGTCAAATAATATTATATAAATCTCATAATAAATATTCAAGTTAAGTAAATAGTTAAATATATAATAAATTATGCATTTATTATAGGTATTGTGGAAATTATATGTAAAACATAAAAATAAAAGGGACTAAAAAATAAATTCATTAATTGATCTGAAAAATCTACCTAAAAAAGTCATTTAAAAGTCTTTTGCAAGAAGTTTTAAGTTTAAATTTTTTAAAAAGTTATATTTTAACTGCCATAGTCATATCTATTAAAGAAATATTTTTTATTTTATAATCTAAAAAATTCAGTTTCATGTTTCTATCTCTAACTATCGTTTTATCTTTTAGCAAATTAATATAACTTCCCGTGGTTGATTTATGATTTGTACGATATTTTACTGAAAAAAGAAAACTGAACAAAAGTACCAAAAATTAAAAGAGCGTAGCAGATTCCAATTTTTCTATATATAAAAGATTATAACCCTAGCACTCGGACAGAGCCAGCCCACCATCTACTTGCACCACTGTTGCCTGCTCTCTTCCGTATCATATCTCTGCTAAACCCTAAACAACCCTCTCGTTCCAAACTAACGCACTTCTCTTACACTATCTATCGCCGACAACCACAGAAGCTTCCTCCTCCTTCGTGAGTACCTTTTTCTTTCTTTAATCTTCGTATGTTGTCGGTGTTTTGTCTTTTAGGACTTACTCGAGATTGTGTTTGTTCGGTGGTAATAATCAGGGATTTGTGTACGAGGTTGTCCAGGAAAAAACGATGTCCGATGACGAAAGAGAGGAGAGGGAGTTGGATCTCACCTCACCCGAGGTCGTCACCAAGTACAAGAATGCCGCTGAGATCGTGAACAGTAAGTAATGCATCTTATCCTGATTTTGTGTTGTGTATAAACTTTGGATTTAACTGAGAGAGAGTTGGATTTAACTGAAATTTTTATCTATACCAAATTGTTTTGTGAACTTTGGTTTATGTGGATTGGGTCTCATGATCATGTAATGGGTTTTTGGTTAAATGTGATTGCAGAGGCATTGCAGTTGGTGATTTCAGAATGCAAACCGAAGGCCAAGATTGTTGAAATTTGTGAAAAAGGAGATGCATTTATCAGAGAGTAAGGATGGAACGTATATCATAAGTATATGATATTACAGTCTATTTGTTTACATTGATTGCAATCACAATACCCTTTTGAAGATAAGATTGTTGGTCGTGTGTTTCCGTGTTTAAAGGCAAACTGGTAACATGTACAAGAATGTAAAGAGGAAGATTGAAAGGGGTGTTGCGTTCCCGACTTGCATTTCGGTAAACAATACTGTTTGCCATTATTCTCCTCTTGCCAGTGATGATTCAGTACTGGAAGAAGGAGATATCGTGAAGATGTAATTTTTCTGCGCTCCTGTTCTTGAAGATTCAACTTGTTGGCTGTTATATATTGACTAGTTTATTTTTTGTTCAGTGATATGGGATGTCACATTGATGGTTTTATTGCTGTGGTAGCACACACCCATGTTCTTCAAGGAGGACCAGTGATGGGTAGGGCAGCTGATGTTATTGCAGCAGCAAATACTGCTGCTGAAGTTGCCTTGAGACTTGTAAGGCCTGGAAAGAAGGTGATATTCTCTTCTTAAATATGTATTTAATGCTGATTTCTGAATTTTTAGTCCTCTTTTGTTTCCTTTCTACCTTTAAAGGTGCCGTTTATGCCTTTTCATGTGTTGTCACTTTCTTTTTGAAGTTTTAGCAACTGAAGCTCCCTAGGCTCTTGAAGTTTTGTCCCCTAAATGATGAACTTTCTTATAAGCTATGGACCAACATCCAAATGGTGCTTTTGTCATAGTTACTCTGATAGGGGAGTTGCAACTTCCATTTACTACTCAGCTGAAGAATCATTATTGTTTCTGTGATGAGTGATTTGTTTGTCGTCATCTTGAGCCAAATTATGCTTGAGGTGTGTAATTTTAGTTCTTGACGTATATCTTATCCACAAAAACACTGTAATTCTCTTGCTGTGTTCTTATTCTTGAATCTCCTAGATCATGAGAATTAGGTGCTCACATATAATTTGTGGTTGATCTCTACATGATGAGAACTATAGCTGGCCAAGGGTTAAACTCCGGTGAAGCCTTCTAGTCATAGTTACACTGATAGAGTCTCATCTTTTCTATTGTCTGTTTTACTTGAAGTAATTTTGCTCTCATTTTAAATTTTAGTAAGCATTTCTCTGACGTGTTGAGAATTTTCCATAACCCTAAATGATGAATACTTCAAAAAAGCTATGGGCTAATGCCCATATGAGGCTTTTTGTCATAGTTACTCTGATAGGATGACTCAGATTTTATTTTGATTTGTCAGACAAATGTTTTCTCATGGTTATGTGTTAAGTATGTAAATATTATTGCATGCGTGGCAGAAATGTTACGCAAGTTTAAGTCTTGTAGGTTGCAGACTAGATTTTTAGTTTTAAAGTTAGAAAACCAAGCAGTGATCTTGCTATTTCTTTCTCAGTTATAAGGCTAATTTAAACTTAGAAAAGCAAATTCAGAGGGCAAATTTGAGACTAAAAAACACTGTCCATGCCTGCATGGAAAAGGCAACTTTGCCGAGGTGATCAATACGCTATTGATTCCCTCTTTTCCCTGTTGCCTATATTTATTTGGCTACATTTGCTTGTATGGGATCAGTTTATTTACTGCTGGTATACATTCATTCATCTGTAGCCAAATTATTACTTATATAAATAAATATATGTGATGTTTGTTTGTAATTTTGCAATTATTTGGTTTTTGAAAGTAATGTTGCCTTAGTTGCGGTCATCAGTGTGAAGAAAGGCAACTTTGCCGAGGTGATTAATTTGATATTGGTTTCCTCCTTTCCCTGTTGCCTATATTTATTTGGCTAAATTTGATTGTTTGGGCCTACTTTTATACTTGTGGTGCATTACAATCATTTCTTGCTCAAATTGATTTTCCTTTTACTATTTGATCCATCAGATTATCGTTGGCAGCATAGCTGTTGGGAATTTGTTTGGTTTCGGATTTTAATGTCAACCTTGGAGTAAATTATGGATTTTGACCAACAACCCTTGTGGCTCATTAGGAGAGGGCATCAAAAGACATCGTCCTCTCCCAGGGTTCAAATCCTTGTGGAGACCAAATTAACCACATATACATATGTGTGTGTGTGTGTGAGAGCACGCGCATTTTAGTCATGATATTTGTAGTTGTTTTAGTTTCTAATTCGCAGTAATCTCTGTATAATTGGCAAACTATTTCTTTACTTTGCTTTGTTTTCTTGTTATTGAACTGGGTGCTATTAAATTAGGTCCCTCATAAGTGTCTTTTGTGTGGCAGAACAAAGATGTGACTGAAGCAATTCAGAAAGTTGCTGCTGCATATGACTGCAAAATTGTTGAAGGTGTACTTAGCCATCAGATGAAGCAGTTTGTGATAGATGGAAATAAGGTAGTACTGAGTGTGTCTAACCCTGAAACCAGAGTCGATGATGCAGAATTTGAGGAAAACGAAGTATATTCAATAGATATCGTCACAAGCACGGGCGAGGGAAAGGTAATTAAGGAGTGATTCGTGTGTTGTTCTTATGGTACTAGATGCTACTAGGTCATAGCGTATGATTTATTTCCTTAACATTCATTTTGCAGCCGAAGATGCTGGATGAGAAGCACACCACTATTTACAAGAGGGCCGTTGACAAGAACTATCACTTGAAAATGAAAGCTTCTCGATTTATTTTCAGTGAAATCAATCAGAAATTCCCCATTATGCCATTCAGTGCAAGGTTTATTTTTTCTCAATGATCTTTTTACTAATTTTGGTCACTCTTAACGCAGCAGTATTTTGCTTACCTTCATTTTCTCTGCGTCAGGGCTTTGGAAGAGAAAAGGGCTCGGTTGGGATTAGTGGAATGTGTGAATCATGATCTCCTGCAGCCATATCCTGTGCTTCATGAGAAACCTGGCAAGATACTGCTCCTAGATTTAGTTTTTGGACTTTAAAATCGGTACTTGGTCTAATCTGATAGATATTGCAGGTGACTTGGTCGCCCATATAAAGTTCACGGTATTGCTGATGCCGAATGGGTCAGATAGGATCACTTCACATCCTTTGCAGGAGTTGCAGCCTACCATGACCATAGATGATCCTGAAATCAAGAACTGGTTGGCCTTGGGTACTAAGACGAAGAAGAAAGGTGGTGGCAAAAAGAAGAAAGGTAACGGCAAGAAACCGATAAATCATTTATTTTGCATAACCATCCCGAATCCTACTTTTGCGGCATCATTTCACTCTTTTGTGTTCTTGATGAAATTATGATTAAGACCTGCACCTATTTACTTTGTTTTCTGCAGGTAAGAAGGGTGAAAAAACAGAGGACTCAGCAGAACCTGAGCCTATGGATGCAACAGCAAACGGGGCTACAGCTCAAGAATGAGTCTGTTTCCCAATTTGTTCAGTTTTGCTACCTTGTTAAAATCCCTGTATCTGGTTGATTGTGAGATGAATTTATGTAGTGTCCGGACATTAATCCAGAATTGGATTTTCTCTACATGATTCTCATGGTTACCCGATCTTTGATTCATCATCTTTCAGAGATTTTCTTGGACAAACTTGCTAGCAAATGTCTTGTAAAGACAATAAGATCAAGAAACTCGAGGTGTTGGGTACATATTTGCTTAATTCTTAAATCCTATAAAATATTTGGCACGTGGCACTCATCAGGCAAAGAAGTCATTTAATCCATAAATTTGACACGTGGCACTCATAACCCACGTCGCATGTCGTTAACTCGCGAGCAACTTCCCATCATTCTCTCTCTCCTTGCATTATTACTATAAATTTGGAAAGTATGGAGCCAAACACTCAGACTAGACTTGCCAGTAACTGACTACTTCTAGTTGCTTCCGATCGATTATTTCAAACTTCGTTCCCTCTCTATGTCTCGATTGTTCAATCTTTGAATAACTGCACAAATGACGAGTATCAGAGCAAAGAGCTTAAAGTGGAAGAGAACGCGACTGCAGCTGATGACGATTACACGAGGAAACAGGTCGGGAGATCGCCCTCAGCTCCGGCGAGGAAGAAGAAGATTCGATGCTCGATATGTGAGTACTGATCATTGTTTTTTCTCAATACTCTGCTTTCGCTAAGGTTTTTGATTCAAATTTTATGTTGTATAACATTGCGTGTCTTGTTATAGTTTTTCTTCTATTATCATTTAGTGATTCCTTAGTTTTCGATGTGATTGCTATGATACGTTCTTCTTTTCCGTTCTTTCTAATTCTTGAATCTTGATCTGCTTAAGCTGTTCGGAGTTTCAAATCAATTAAGACTCTCAAGATCTGCGCTAACCATCTCGATATCTCTTCTGCATACAGACAGCTTTTTCGTGTGTTTGTGTTTGTTTTAGTTAATTTACTATTATACTTTTTTTTGTTTTTTATTGCTTATTCATGTTATAACGGATAATATTGTGACGGTTCAAATTTATATAACTACGGGAATGTTATATTTCTTCGTATCATTTGCTTCATGTTTGTGTATTTGCGTACCTTTCAATTTTACCAACAATCAATATGCAAGAGCTTCATGGACATGAGTTTTTCTGCACCCGATTTGCTTCTTGAGAGTATGTACTTTATTTTTACAGCTTCCATCAACTACTATTGGTGCTCTACGATCCCGCAACTCAGAGTTGCAATTTTCTCTTCCCATGTTTGTTATCCCTGTGATTCCTATTGCTCTGATCACCATTTACGTTTCGTGAATCTTCTTCTTTGCTTGGCATGTTGGTTTTTCTCAAATCTGTTATTCAAACATGTGTAATCAACATTGGCGTATCATGCTAGTCTGTGAATCAGTATGGTATAATTGTGAATATGCAACCAGATCATTATGACGACATTTTCGATTCTGCAATTTCAGATATGATAGTGCAATGATGCATGATTTTCTTTTTCGGTATGAAATGATCATATTACCAGTGTCCTTTTGCAGATTTGAGGGCAACTGAGGAAAAGAAAAATTGGAACGGGCCAATGCTACCAGTAGCATATTAATCTAGTACTGAAATGAGATCAAACTGGTGCCGGAGTCGGCCGGCTTCCCAAGCCCGAATCCGAATTTTGGCCCCTTTACCATCTTGAACTAGTACTGACCAAATGTCGCGTTTGAGATTTTTCTTAATCCCATAATTTTTTTTCCCTAATATCGTCTAACACGGGTTTGTTTATGGTCTCGCTAGATTGTAAAACATTCAGGGAGATGATTTACGAAGTGGCCGAAGATCAGGGAAATAAAGAGGAGAGCAAAGATGCTACAGATGCCGCTGGACTTCTTGAGAAGCTGGGGATTATAAAACTGAAGAAAAGAGAGGAGAGCAAAGCTGAAGGTTCACGTGGCTAGAGGTAATGACGTATTTGAATATTAGTTGCTATATTTACCAAATAAAAAATTTTATTTTATAAAAATAATGATTTTATTACAATGGTAGTGATGCACAACTTTTTTCCTTATATTGTGTTGAAATGCCTAAATGTCTCATTTCTCCACTCGAAGTGGGTCTAATATGAAATCTTGAATTTTGGGTTCGGTACTTCGGTTAGGCTTTAAAAGTTGAAATTTTGATTTCGGGTTGAAATTATTCCGATGTTCGGATTTTGGGTAGGACTTAAAAGCTTTTTTAAAAAGTCTCAGACCGGTCCGACCTATTAGGCTTCATGTTTGTTTGATTTACTTCATAGGTTTTTGCTTTTTACACTTTACCTTGTGACTTTTATGGTGAAGGTAAAAACTCTTTTTGAGATTTGTTTGTTAAATTTGTATGTCCAAATACAAATAACTGGTGGGATGTTATAAAGTCTAAATGTTACCAGATTTCAATTTCTTCTGGATTTCTTATCTTAACGTCTGTTTATAGATTCATTTGGTAAATCATCTCTAATTTTGCACTTTCTACACAATATGGTTTTCTCCTCTTATGAAGGCAAGTGCAAATCTTAAGATATCCGACTTTGCAATCTCTTATATGGTCAAAGTACGAACAATCTTTTTGGGTTAGGCGTCTTCAAATTCTGTGTGTTAATTTATATCTAATTGGAATAATTTAAAACGCCTCGTATGTATTTTATTTCTTTTTAAGATTTGCAATATAACATTCTTTTAAAGTCAAATTCAAATTAGGCGTCTTTCCAAAATAATGCTTGTGTAAGGTGTATAGTTGTTTCAATTTTCAGATGATTGTTATTAACTTAAAAAGTCCAACCTAAAAATTTTAAATGCTAGCTCAAAATTTTAAATTACTTTTCTAAGAAAAATAAGCAAATTATATTATGAAGATTTTTATATTTTAAAAATTGTATTTATTCCAAAAATATTGACTTTTAAAATATTTAATTTTAATGAGTTTTTATTTTTAATATTTAATTCTTTTAATTATTATGAAACAACAATTGAAGATATTTCAAATTTAAAAGGAGATTTTTAATTTTTAATTTTTCAGTATTTTGGTTTTTGTAATAAATTTACATTTTAATTGTAATAAATGTGTTTTAAAATAGTTTCAAAGTAAATTAAAATTGTTAGTGGAAATTTAACTTTAAACATAAAAACATTATGTTTTAAACAACATTCACAAAATTATTCTAAAAAAATCATATGGGTTATCAAATATAGAAATTAAAAATTCATATAAAATCTAAAAAATGAAGTATTCATATAATTTACATCTCATATATCATAATAAAAAAAAATTCCGCTTCGCGATTGAGTTCGACTCTCTTTAGTTTCTCGTCGAAACGATTTCAATCACCTGTTATATTTTATTATGTATTTTATTTCTTTTAATGTTTCCATTTTCTAAGATGCTTATTATTAACTTAAAATTCCAATCTACCATAAAATTTTAAAGGCAAGTTCAATTTTTAAATTACTGCTCTATAAATATAAACAATAACTATGAAGACTTTTATTGGTTAAAAATAATAAAACCAAATTTCTTAAATTCTAAAGTTTAAAGGAAAATTTTTAAAGTATTAATTTTTAAGTTTTTAAATATTATTTTTGAAATGGTTAAGTTTTATAATTCTGTTTTTAAAAATATTTTCAAAAGTAAATTAAAATGTTAATACAAATTATCTTTAACCCTCAAAAAACATTATGTTTTAATCAAGATACATATAATTATTAAAATGATGAGTTAACAAATATAGATAAAAGTATTCATTTGATTTAAATTTGATAAACAAGAACAATCACATTTCATTGCAATAAAAAAAAAACTAATAAATTTTGTTTGTACAAAAACAGTAAATAATACCAGAAAATAAATTAAATTTATTGCTTAATGATAAACATTTTACTTATTATCCATGTATTAATAAAATCTAAAGAAAAAATTTTAAGATAAAACACAATAATTTCAACATAAATAATAATAAAGTACATTAAATTCTTTATTCTAGTTTATTTGATACTGTTTATTATATACAGTAAATTTGGTAAGTTGTGTATTTTATTTACCAATATTCATTAGAACGTGCTAATATTTTTCTAATATTTTACTTGTTAATGATAATCAATTAAATAAATAGACAATTATTTCAATTTATTTATAAAGATAATATTTATTTAAAATAAACCTTTAAAAAATAATTACAATTAAAAAATAAATGTTTCAACTAAGTTGAATTTTGAAAATTGCTATTATTTTAATTTCCGTCACTGATAAAAACTCTACGTTTTAAAAGTACTTGATTATAAAAGTAATTTATATTAAAAAGCCTTTAGAAATAAAGCAATATATTTACTATTAAATAAGTGAATTACAGTCAATATAACTTTTAATGATTAATATTACATAATTTAACAATAATAGTAAACTACAAAAATTACTAAAGCTGAAAATTTCCAAATTTCAATTAAACAGACATTTTCATAAAAAAGCAAAACAACCCTCAAATGATATTTAAGTGCGACCTTTAGGCGCACTTCCCTAACTCCGATTTCTCGCGGCATGAAAACATATGAAAAGCAATAAATTTAGAATGCAGCTGAAGACTACATTTATGGCAGTTATATATTACACAATTTGAAAGTGTTTTTTCCGACAGCTGCAACTAAAAACCTAAACCTTATGGAAACGCTTCTTTCGACAGTAAAAAAAGATATTTTATGCTAACAGTATACCTATACAGAGAAAACAGAGTAAACGAAAGTAAACAATCAAAGCATTGAGAGAATCGAACCAAAATGACACGATCTATACCGAAATACTGAAATAGTATGCAGACAAACAATCAAGAACAAGTATAAATTCCAGCAAATATTTCATTGACCCAAAATGTGGATATGTTGTGATAAACGAATGAAGGGATGATAACTCCTATCACTATTTCAAATCTTTCAACACGCATCCGCGGAAGAAGAAACAGCTCTAATAACAAAATGACGTACACAGAAGTAAAATTCCATATATAGCAATCAGCGCGGGCAAGGATTAACAAGACTTAACCACAAGAAAAAGGATGCATGAAACAGAACCAAACACTTCATAAACAAAGACTAACGACAAATGTAATATGGCAAAAGAAAAGAGAAAGACACTATACATCTCTCTTTTTACCCTCTTATATTTTGTTAAAACATCAATTTCATTCGTGATTGATGACGACCTATGGACTCCAATCTCAACCTCTGACCCTTAAAAACATCTTCGATTTATAGACAGGCCAGGACCAGGAAGCTTCTTTTCCCTCTTTTCCACCAAGTGATTTACAGAGCACAAAATTTGAATCAGATACACCACCTTGTCTTTGAAAGAAATAATGCAAACGAAGTTTTAACGACCAAGATGACTCACCAAATAAAATCGTGCCACCTGAAGCAATTATATCATATCATCTTCGCATCAGATGCTTGATTGGAACTAAGCAACTGTTGTATTTCAAAAAGAATTCGTTAGCGGATGATGTCCTGTTAAACTTACCCTGTAACTTCTTGACTAATGGTGAATGGAAAACTTCAAGAGGGGCTGAGCCTGAGATCACCAGTAAAATTTAATAAAGGAAATCGGCATGCAACTATGGCATTTTCAAAGCCTGTTTCACTTGTGCCAATGCTGAAGGGTGCATTCTGCTAATGGCTGAGTTAAAAGATTCTCCATGGAGTGATGCACATGTTTGAAGATTGTCTCTCACTGAGTTCTCTAATTGCATTTTGTTGATAGGGTCTACAAATTTTATCTAGAAGACAAGAAGAAAACAAATAGGAGTACCGCATGGTACTTATTAATCTTTTCAACATTTAACATTATATAGCAGTTCTCGGGCATGTTTGCAGGATCCTCACCTGTCTTCTTTTGAACTCTTTGCTTGGGAGGACGCCCTCACCATGGGACTTGCTGGAGCCCGTGTTATCACCACTGCCAATCATCAAGAAAAGATTAGAATGATGACTCACTAATACCAACCGAGAAAACATTAGTCAAACAAGTGAATACAGAATTAGCAGCTAGGAAAACCTGGATTCTTCCTCGGCCAAATCATCATTTCCACCCAAAATTACACTAGTGCATACACTGCATGAATTTTAAAAATAGACAAATGAAATTATTAAATTATGTTCTTCAAACCACCTTAGCAATTATTTCCGCACACAGTGTTCAACTTACCTAAGGATTTGATCAAGCTTGTCAATGACTTGAGGCATTCTAAGGGTCAAGATCATTGAAAGGGCTAAGCCAAATGTCTTTTTCTGGTTCAAAGATACATTGTCAACCTGTAAAGAAACAGTCCATGTGAAACTCACCAACCACACCCATCATCTGGCTAAATGCTAATACATGACAATTCAAAACTTGCACATATATATGCCTACATCACTGTAACTAGGTTGGCAATGGGCCGGGTTGGGTCAAAACCCATAAGGCCCAAGCCGAAAAGCACTTCAGGACCAGCTGGCCCATCTAATTTGCCATCCCTAACTACTACAATGCCCGCTCCCAAGTAAAACAAGTATAAATTCTATTTGCTAAAAACATGAGCATATTAGTCAAGATTGTTTGCCAATTTGTTTGATACCTACTCTCAATAACCCATAGTATTACTGAAAAGTCCACGATCAACAAACCTTGTCAAGCCAAATGTCAACCAAGCAAAGAAGTACATTTTCCTCAGTGGAAATGCCTGCCTGCTGAAGGAGAGCTGCAAGTGAGGATTCAGTTGTCAACTGGGCTAGGTAATTGGTATTCATTACCAACAGCCTTGCTAAAATTGCTGCTGAAGATGCTTTAACAGCAGTCTTGGAAGGATCAAGGTCATCTCCTCCACTCAAACATATTACAATCAGTTTCTAGAAAGAAGACATAAAGAGTGATGAAAGCACATCCAGCCAGTTTTAGATGAGAAAAAATTACTCCCAATTATACAAAGAGAGCACTTACTTGTAAGGTACTGTTAATGAATGGGGGCACTTCAACAGGGAAACACTGTAAAATTGAAAGTCAAGTTGTAAAGTTGATTAAATTACAAGAAGTTCATTACGTTCACCAGAGCTAAAAAATGAATAACTAAACAATTGCTACAGACAATCCCAAAGATGCAAGGAGCCACGTAAGTTCCCATATTATCTTCCATGGCAAAAACTACAACAAAACATGTATTTTCTAATTGCATAAACGGGTATTCGTTATATATGAACCAAATGAGAAGTTAACATAAAAAATATCTTTAGAAGTGAATGTTATAGTGCTTAATAGTTGGATTCCAACACATGATACCAACAACGAATGCATCACCTTCACAATGTACAGTAAATTATATCCTTAAGAATCTTGTGCTTAAGTTTAGAAATGAAGTACCTGAATCAATAAATCAATGACAGGAAGAGTTGAAAGCAGTCCTCTGTCATTAACATTTCCAACAATCACATCAAGAAGTTTAGCAACTGTGGGGGTATGCATGCTTAGAAATTCGCTTCCACCCAATATTATGTAACTCTCCATGATACTGACAGCAACCTGAAAAGTTAATCATGTCAACACAAGGTTGGATACTTAGACGATGCTGCTAGTTTGGTAGCATAGCATCAGAATATTGTCTTATCCAGGGATGGTGTTGTGAATAAAATTAGTGGTCATACTGTCATTCACCTAAAAATCTAATCTGCAAGTTAAAATTTATTTCCATGATTTTCAGCAGAGATAAAAAGTATGCTAATAATTGGAAAACATAAAGAGGGACACCGAGCCAATAGCATTAAGTACAGATGCAATTACTACTCTTGCTAGTTTGATGGCATAATCACAACACATGTTGTATCATATTCTATTGTCATTCACCCAACAACTAACCTGCAAGTGATCAAAATTTCTTTCTATGATCTCCAGAAGTGAAGGGAAGTATGCTAATAAATGAGGGACCATAGCAGGGGCATGAGCAAGTGTTGCTTCCCATAACTGCACAATTATGTTGGTTCCATGGGTTATAATTCTTTAAGATAATGAAGGTAGCTCATAGCTGTATTTTCTAACAAAATATTAACTGGCAACCAAAGTTACCAGCATGCTGTCCTCCAGAAGATTGATTTCATCTGGATTGTTCACATCAATTCCCTTCTGTAGAATAGGCAATACGACATTGTAGCTACTGGGTGACTGATAGTCAAGTGCAACAACCAGGCTTCGCAGAGCAATGAGAAGCTGAATCTGTAGGAGACTCTCACTGGAAGATTCCTCCCAAACCTTTGCAAGCAACAAATAGGAGATCAATAGCACCAATAACCATTAAATTGGAGCATAATCAAGTCAAATTCTTGGAACTAACATAAGCACAAACATGATAAAACTAGTGTCAAAATTTTCAACCTTCTGGAAAAATTGGACCAACTTGTTTGTAAATGGAATGACTTCAGCGACATGTCCAATCAGAACAGATATCAAATTTAACACCTGAACCTGAAATTAAATGACAGATGGATCAAACACGATTACAGTATGAAGGGACTAATCAAGAGCACAAAAGCAAGACAGGCATGACCCAAAAGAAGATCTCCTTAATATCCTGTCTGTGAAGAAAAAGTTCCCAAAGCATCTAAAGTTGTCTTACAGACACTTAAAGACAGATTGATGTACTAACAACAAGCATCTAAAGTTCTTATGAATGAAAAACTGTCCAAATATTCAGTATTTTCTGGCAGTTAAGAATAAAATTGGAGGTGAATAACATGAAACATTGGAACTTCTATGGAAATTTGTAATACTGATGATGTAGGACAAATAGAAGAAGTAACAACTAGTAGCTAAAACTCACAAAATTAGGAAATATGACTAATATTAAGTTACTGAAATATCAAGTTTCAGGTTTGGATTTCGGCTAAGAATGCTGAGATTTCAAATTTGGTATGGTTGGCTTTTTAGGATTTGCTTGCATAAAATTTAAGCTTAGAATTTTAGAACTTAATATAGCTGAAATTTAGGTTTAAGATGGTTTGAATTTAGGTTAAGTTTGCCGGAATTTAGTGAGGAACACAAACAACAGAGAGTAGGAAACTAAGAATCACCTCTAGGATCTAATAATCACTCTTAGAAGAAAACATCACACCTTCTAGTTGGTAGCTCAAATTTGTAGAAAATTTTCAAATAGCTTTTCATTGAACGACTGAATATGCCCATATTTATAGAGAAATTTTTAGATTCCTTATTCAAGTAAGAAAGGGTTCCTAACAAATTTAAATCATGTTCTAATAAATATTTATAAGTCCTAAACAACTAGGATAACATATCTAAAATAGAATAAAATATTTAACTTAGTAATACTTTCTATATAATAAGGAATCCCAACACAATCTAAATTTCTGCCCTTATTTTTTATGTCAACTCAATTTTCAATCTTCATCCTGCCAAATTAAATCTTGTAATTGACTAATCTTTTTTCTTTGATAGACTTTTAAGTTTTTTTGCATCAACTGAACTAAAACCCATAAATTAAAATGTTTAATTTCTCATTTCCACAATTCAAATGTTAAGGTACATTATGACATTCCATAGAGAGACGAACAAAGTGAACCAAACAAATATGATCAAGTACAGCAATATGAACCATAAGCTGTACGTACCTTTGAGTCAAACTCCTGAACTTCATCTACCAACTTAAAGCATGAATCCCAGCAAATAGGAAGAAGATCACTAAATTGTCCTTCAACAAAATTTGCATCTTCAATATGCAAACACAAAGACCGACATGCTGCCAGCTAGAGCAACGCATGCACAACTTCAGCAGTTAAACAGTGTGAATCATAGGAAAGAAATATCTGGAACTCCAAAGGAGAGAGGGAAGGAACAGGGTAGAACACAGAGATATGTAAGAGGGGGAAAAGATGCTGCATACCCTGACAGAGAGGTCTTTATCTTGTAACAAACTGATTAACCCACAATAAACTGGTCTTTTTATCTCATCTTTGATCTGCCAAAAAGCAAGTACAACATATAACTTGTGTGATTTGCCTTCCAACTATAAATGTAAATTGTCGGCATAACTATTGCATAATACATAATCCATACAATTTTAAATATTAACAGTTAACAAGTATGAAACGTCACAATTTCTATCCTAGATTAGGAAAAAATGCTAAAAATGTTTAGACTCTAGACCTTGATATTTAAGAGCTATAAAGTAAACATTACCTCAGAAACCCATTGTCCAAGTATAAGAGCAACCTTCCGATGAATGATGCACATATTTGGATGATCATTTGAAAGCTCATGGGATAATGCACCATTAAACCTGGATTCGACAGCATAAGGACAAGAATATGTGCCACAGCAGAAAAATTACCAGAAAGAATCAATTCAGAAGTGCATGGCAATCAATTTTGAAGGAGTTATAGTAATTTTAAGAGGAAAGGATCTCAAAGGAAGAGCAAGTTATTTAAGAGGAAATAGTCCCAAAGTAACGTTCAAGTATATTTTATTTTCGCATCTAGCAAACTAGCTCTGTAATACAACAAATGCAAGCACTTCGATTGGACAAAATGCTAGTTTTGATTGAAAAATCAATATTGGAACCAAGACTCTTGTAATGGAAAAGAATGATTAGGTAAACATACTTAGGCATTGGCATGCAGGAGAATGGACATACCAATCTTTGAACCTTAGATAGTTTGAAAGTTCATAGTAAACATATGCAGCAGCACCATACGAGGCATCTTTGAGAAGCAACCCTGGAGTAATTTCAGTAGCTGATGCTGGGCAACTAGTCATTGCCTCTTGAAGGATGGACACAACAACAGGACCCAACAACTAAAATTAAGCAGAGCAGCAAATGAGCCTGCATGTCTTACTAAAAGTGTGAATGCAAATTGTTAATAACGATCTTACTCCACCTACTTGGCTGTAATTTTCAAACAAGACAATATACAGAGCTTCAGCACAAGGCCTCAGTTTCTCAGTCCATTGGACCATATCCTGCTCATGATGAAAAGATTCAGGGTTGTGGTACAACTCCTCTAAATCAGTTGCTGTGAGAACAAAATACCTGAGCAAACATCAACATCACACTCACTGAAACAATGTTTCAGAGAAAAATATCATTAAAAAGAGACAAAGAAGAATGTTTCGGTGTTTTAATGTTAAGAAAAGATATATCCCTAATGGTCCATAAACAAACAACTACCCATTGAAGACGTATGAAGCTCCAAGAAAATATTCTTACAATCACTACAATAAACTTGATTCATTTGATGGTCATCCAGCTATAGCACCAGTCAAGCATGTGACTCATTATACTGTGTTTATCTCTGAATGCTGTATAAACACTGAATGAACCAAGAACTTCTAACATACCATGATAAGTTTATTTGGCCAAAACCTGAGATCCATAATATCAGTTTGCAGTTTCATTACCACAAAAGACATGAAGGTCACTAGAACAAGGATGCAGGACATTCCATGCCACAAACTCATGCACTCATACAAAGTCAAAAAGATAAGACATAGATCCACTTTATCAAGGCCTAGGACTTAATAATAGTAGTAGTTCACTGAGACATTTAGTGGCAATATAGAGCTCACACTATCCAGTCTTATTTCATTTGCAAAACAGTTTGGTAGTTTAAGAATATAAAAATCTCTAACAAAACAAAAGATGCTCATGTAGGAGTGCTCTTACTAATACTCATTGTGTTCACATTACAGGCAGATTTGATCCAAACCAATAACCTAGACTCTTTTTGTATGGCAAGCCACTAGTTTTTATTAAGCTTGAAGGCTCAGTTTAATGCCTTATATGAAAACGAAATTTCTCTCAATGTCAACAGCAATTCTTCAGAAAATTCAAACTTGGACTAGATGTTATCTCTTGCTCTGAAGAGTATCTACCAGAATGCAGAAAACTACATGTCAATATTTAAAGTCACCAACAAAAGGCAACATAAGTTACAAAACCCACAACATAACCAGATTTACTATAAAGATTAAGCAATTCTTATAGTTGCATGGAACTTGATAAACAGAATGGCTTGTCCTAACAAAAGTAATCAAGTATGCTCAATCAATCAAACACATAAGAACTTATAATTTGAAGCAATATCATAGACAAATTCATGAAGAGAAGCTTAGGTAAGATTTGAGCTACCTTCTTATCAGCACATTACACAAAAGTACAATGCGGTCACTCGGCAGAAGGGAAGTTAGGACCCCACCAACAACATTGGATATATTTTTCTTTATCTGCTCTAGTGTTATCCCATTTTCATCCATCACCCGACCAGTAAGACTTGGCTTATATTCTTTACACTCAAGAACACATTTCACCATCACCATACATTGAATCAGGAATTGCTCAAATGATAATAAGTCTGGCTCAGGATTGGTTATCTTGTTTAAACAAAAATCCATGACAGGTGGAAGGATAGACTTATCACCAAATGAGTAAGGATGTCTGCCTTGAATTGTGACTAAAACCTTCATCAGTTTTGTGCATGCCCTCCTTACGACATCCCAATATTTAGGATGAACATTCTGAAAAGAAAAATCTGTAACCATAGGCCACAAATGCAAAAGAATTAGTTTCTTCATCAAGCAACCAAGAAAAAAATTGTGAGGAATAAGTGACACTAATTCAACAACTCGGCCCATGCAAAGAATAAGTAAAAGGTGCATCACTAAGACATGATAGCACAGTTTTGCATTCAAAAGGTTCAGAAACATGAAAGGCAATCACCATAAAAAATAAAGCAAAGGAGTTTGTGTAAATGTTTCAATTTTCTTCTTGCAGAGAGAAAGAGAGGAAGAGGAAGCGAATAAAAAAGTGGCAGTTATGTTTACAAATAGTAGTTTTGTGGAATATTACAACAGGATGTTGTATCCTGTATAAGTTAATAGCAACTACAAAAAATAGCTTCAGTATAAGCGGTCCTGAACTATAACTGCATGGTTCATGCAAGTAGCTAAAACTCTAGCACTTGACAAGAATGTAAACAGAGCATACTGTAACCATTCTAGAATGAGATAAGAAACTGAAAATTGTCAATGAATATCCGATGCACAAGATGCACATATCTATTGATCTCAGCTTAGTATTCACAAAAGAAAGTAGCTATTTACAAACAAGATAGTTGTCTTACAGTATGGAAGCAATGATTGAATTGCACTCAAAAACACAGGAGAGACCTCCTTCACTGGTTGAACCTCCTGAAGGATTTAAAAAGGGTAAAAAGAAGAAGACATAACTGCTTTGTCAGTGAAATTCATCCAAACTTTCAGATTCTGAAGAAATAAACAAAAAAATATAGGAAACAAACATGTACTTGAATGCTTTGTGCATCACTTTGGAAACCAGAAATGATCAACTGACGTATTATTTTTAGACATAACAACCATCTCTCACTAGTCAGATAAAGTTCGTCACGATGCTGATCCAGTGCATTTTGATTGTAACTTTGCGAAAGTGCAGAGAATCCATGTAGTATGGTCTGCACATCACTTTGCCAAAGGCGCCAGCTATAATCAAACAAATGGGACGATATCTGCCAAACAGAGCTTGTGAATACATGGCATCTCAGCTAACAGAAAGTAAGACAAACTCTGAACAAACAAGTAAACTAATAATAGGAGGTTGCTATGATGTACCATAATTATCAATGTATCGGGGAAAAGATCATGTTCACTTGTAGCAAAAAATTCCTCCAAAAGATGAGTCAATCAAGAAATTTTGAAAATGTTCATTGGTTATACCTCGGCAAAGGTTCTTTGGTCAGCTGTGAGCCGTTTAGTTGACAATTCCTTTAAAGTTCGGAAGAGAGTTAAAAAAATCCTGTGAGAAGTTAGAACATCTGCTGACTGTAGCTTGTGCACTAGAGCTGAAAGAAGCTCTGGCCTACATAAGCAATTACAACAGAAAATCAATAGGCGCAGTTAGTTCAAAAAAAAATTTGAGATTATAGCGTTCTTTAGCTCAGAAAATAATATCCTTCAACAACTTATACCACTGGAATGCTTACTACACATATGGAAAATAAAGAAGAAATTGATCTCCAAAAGCACAAATATAAAGAAATCTCAGAAAAATGTACCATTCTTTAGGATAATCTAACCGAGCAATTTTTGAGATGAGGACTGCCAACATTAATGCTATCTGTGTTGGTAAGCACAAATGACACAAGAAATTAGAAGAGTAACCAAAGAAATAAACACTAATTTCTAAACAAGATTCTAGAAGAACAATGAGACCGAAAAGAAAAGAACATCCGTGATGTACCTTATCATCCTTTTCACTCAGATGCGATAGTAATTTCTGCCGCAAGTGGATCTTCTCCTCACTGCTTATTCCACTGAAGAAAAACGGAAATGTAGTTGCTACATTACTAGCTTCAGTCGAAAAACTAAAAGTAAAATTGCATTATAATTTTCTAGAGCAACTTACGAAGAATCACGCCTGTTCCTCCAATACCTACTGATACTATTCTTGAAATACACCGAAGCACTTAAACGAACATCCACCTGAGAAACTAAGTCCTTCGCAGTTATCACTTCCTACATTACAATCAGTTTCCAGATTCAGCAAGTTAATAAACAGAAACATACATATATGTCCACAAACCACACACATTACAGTAAATAGCAACTTAAAACCCTAGAAACGACATATCACGACAAGAGTACCATGAGACAAGAGCAAAATCCAGTTCTGCTCTCCGACTGCGATAGCGCTGCCTCCGCCGACTTTCGCAGTCTCTCATCGCCACTCAAAGAATTAGCCAGCAAAGAGTATATCGCCGGTAAATCAGAAGCCGATAGCGCCATCGCCGTGCTTTCTAGAACCTCTCGCGACGATGAACCACCGGAATCGACTAATCTACTAACTGAATCGTATCGAAACGAACCTCTCTCCGACCGATTTTGGAGATCTAAGTTGCAGTTATTTTTTAGTAGATGGAGGTTGCAGACAATGAGTGTTCTAGTGCACAAATTGGCTTTTACTCTATGCCAAACAGAATTGAGAGAGAAATGAAGAAATGAAAGAAGCAGGAAGGCAAGAGACGGGCTGTGTGGCTGCGCGCACTTATTACATTGCTTACCTCCGGCTGCGAGCAAGTTTATTAAGTATGTTGCGCGTTGGATTTTGTGCGGACGACTCTAGCTGCATCCATAGTTCAAGGTGAGGACTAAGGAGGTTTAACCGAATCACTTGTGAACTCGTAACAAATTCAAATAGGTGGATCCAACGTAGACATGGTATTTTGGTTTCGGAAGTTTGATTATGTTACATTTTAAATTAAATTTTAATTTTAATAAAATTTCAAATATAATTTATTTTAAATCAAATTTAAATTTCAATCAAACTTTAAATTATCAAATTTAATATTTTAATTTTTTAGTTTAACTCAATTTTTATTTAAATTTGAGTATTATTAATAATTCAAAAATTAATAAAATTTAAAATTGATTTAAAATAAATTAATTATAGATGTTTTAATAAATATAAATTATGCTATTCTTGTCCGAAGTAGAATAGATAAACTTTAAATAAAAATTTTAAACAATTGTTCTTGGCAACATGTCAGATTGACTATTTTAATTAATTAATCTAAATTTATGAAAAATTAAATAAAACAGTGCTGTTTAATTCGATTCAGCCTTTTCCGATTGAAATGCAATCCCATGATGATGGTCTCACATTTAGCTCATCTCCGTTTTATGTTATAATAAAAAGCCCATAAACGACCACTAGCTCACTAGTCGGGCCCAAAACCAAATTGAAAACGAAATGGCCAAACAAAGAAATACAGGCCCAATAAAGGAACTCCAAGTCGAAGAAGTCAAATTTCTGTCAACCAACACAGAACCCAACCTAAGAATTCTAAAATCTGATTGGTTGAGAAGCGTGGGCTTTGTAAAGAACCGCCACGTGTACATAACTGCCTAAAGCCGGAAGCATCTAGACTAGTTTTGCCCTTCCCTGCCAAACTATTAATTCCCTACCCTGTTAATGTCTCTGCCAACTCTCTGTCGTCACCGTCTCTCAACGTCCATAACGCCGTTAATAAGCTCTCTCTCTCTCTCTCTCTCTCTCTCTCTCTTCGTATTCTGGAAATCAAGAACTAGCTAGGGAATTTGCACTTGGGGTTTTCAGATTGAAGATGTGTATGCGTTTTATAGTTTTTTGCATCGTCGTTTTGTGTGTGATCCTGTCGACACCTGAAGCGAAAACCATTGACCCTTACAAGGTATTATAAATTTGTTTCCTCTAATGGTTTTGATTTGTTTTAAGCAAATGGGTTCAGGAATTGACGTGCATTGGCTATTGAAGAATTGGGATTGTTTGCTTTTCGTATATTTTTTCTATTTATGCACCATTGAGACCAAAAAGTTCTTATATGGGAGTTGAATTCAATGACATTGAGGGATTTGTTTTGATAGTAGGGATGAAGTGAAGTTCTCCATAGATTTGGCGGTGATTATCGATTCCAATTCTTGTCTTTAATGAAAATTTTTGAATTTAGTTAAACTGGTCAAATGGGTTTCTGGGGTTAACTTCTTACCGTTAACAGTATAATTTCTGGTGGATTGGTCAGTGTTCCTAGGCATTGTTGTATGGAGAACAGGTGAGTTGTTTGAATGCACTAAGATTGATGACTGTTGATAATGTACCTTTCAGGTTCTAGGGATTGAAAAGAACGCAAGTCAGCGGGAGATACAGA
>JANITX010000005.1:950139-965194 GCA_027564395.1 Erythroxylum ulei
TAATGTTGCATGTATAGATTACTAACAACTCTAGTATATTATAGTAACATTTGTATTAAAAGTTAAAGCAAATTTACCGACGGTAACATATTCCGTCGGTAAAAGAAAATTTTTTCACCGACGGACACTGGAAATACCGTCGGTAAATTAAACGGTAATTACCGACGGTTTAATCGTCTGATTCCGTCGGTAACGCACGGCAAGCCGTTGTCAATCACCGACGGAATATCCCGTCAGTGATCTACCGACGGAAGACAAACCGTCGGTATATGATTTTTCTCAATACCGACAGAAAGGATACCGTCGGTAAATGCCGACGGTCATCTTAACAACCCCCGTCGGTATTTATTGCCGATGGCCATTTTCGCGACGTTTTTGGCCAACAGCGCATTCCGTCGATAATTTACATTACCGATGGAATAACATACTTTACCGACGGAATATTCCGTCGGCAATTGTAACATTTCTTGTAGTGTATATATACTAAACATTTCTACAATTAAAAAAAAACGTGTGACTATGACATTGTTCTCCCAATTGACATATCTCTGTATCCAAATATTTGAAAACATCGGAGAAAATTTACTATTCATATCAAAATATTGTAATGATTATATTAATTTAAATAATTAATAATGTAAATTAATATTTTTAAAATTGAACCGATTTAACCTGTTTAACAGTGAGAATCTTGAGTTAGCTAACTTTCTGGTTCGATTTTTAACTTTTCAGTTTGATTTAGTTTAACAATTTTTGTTGTTAAAACTAATTGATTTATTAATTAGTTGGTCAGTTTTCATAAACTAATCAACTTTTATAACTTAAAATAAAAACAATTAATTTTCATTTAACAGTATTTTTAAATAAACTTCAAACGTTGTTATGAGTAAGAATAGTTTTCTTCAATCATTTTTCAAATTCTTTAGTTCTATTCAATTTTTAACAAATTTTATAATGGTCTAATACCGGCTAATCCTTTTAAACCTTAACTCTCGTTTTACCGATTTAACTTTCGATTTAGTTTTGAAAAGATTAGTGTTAAATAGTTTGTACATAACATTACCGTTTATTCTTAAACAAGATTCCTTTGCTAATCTTTTTATATCAGTAAAATTTACAATTAATTTTATCCTACATAAATTATTGAATACACGTGATAAGCTATAATTCTCTGACTCTTTAATACATACATTGTTGCTTGTTATGCTATAGGGTTAGGTAACTAATACCAACCAAAGCTCATTGATAAGAAATGCTTTGAGTATATTAATTTTGGGGACATTGGTAAAACGCAATATCATGAATTGCATTATTTTGAACAAGTACGTCAAGATCTCACTTAGAATTATCTCATCAATTCATAGAGTCAGACCTAGAGTACTTGGCCTTTTTGCATGAGCTTTATCATCCTCCTCACTTCTCTTAAATCTGCTGAGCTTTGCGGTTGTTGGCGAACAACACAGAGACAGTGATAACTGGTCGTCAACTTCGTACTTTTCCAAAGTTTGAGGACTCTCATTGTTCACTGAACCCGTCTTCAGAGATAGATTCAGGTCAAGATATTTGTCTGCTGTGGCTTTTCTTTTCGGAGCCCTGGACTCTGGTACAGAAGTTGCAGATTCCATGTCCGTAGAGAGAGTTTTTTCTGAATATGTAAACGATATGGGTTCACAGGATTTTTTATATTCTGTTACATGAAACCCTCTCCTGGTCCCATCAAACCAACATCGACTCATATATGAACTACACATCAAGTTCTCACGGGCATTCCAAGAACCATCACCATATCTTCAAAAAAGAAGAGCAACCATTGAAACTAGAGATCTCTACGATACTTAATTATCATTCGATCAGATGTTTGTTTTAAGACTGTACCTGTAGCTATGGCGTTGATTATAGCCTTGTAACATCGAAAGCTGATTGAGATTGTAAATGTTTCGATCTCCACTTTCCAGGAGACGCCTATGATTAGCCATGACTGTCATGTAATGGCCACTTTATACATCAGAATAGTGGTCATTCCCAGCAACAAGTGAATAAGTTCTAAGTTCACAGGCAAGAACGTTTACCTTGACTTGGATCATCGTTCTTCTTGCTTCTATACATCTAGAAAAAGTATCAAGAACAGTTCAGGAATATAGATATATCAGAAACTATCGATTTCCAGGAACTCTATACTGTAATAACAGATAGTTTCTCCAGAGAAAACTTATTTAATAACCTGTAGATGGCTCTTGACATGAGCAATGCTAAGTCCATTAACATTCATCAGCTGAAGAACCAACTTAGGTGTGGCTCCTGCACCAGAAAAGGCATAGCATAAAAAATTTCCTGTAAGTTCAAAATCATTATGTATGAAGATTGATCGAGATGATGATATATGGAAGCTTACTATCTGGTCCACCGAGTCTTTCCACAGCTTTAACAAAACAAAGATGGAGCTCAGGTGTCCAACGAAGCCTTGGCATCTTGGATCTAACATAAGGTCTCACTGAAGGCTTCTTTTGACTCTCTTCGACTGTGCTGTTGCTTGAACTTCCTCCATTTTCAGGCCTACTTTCACCTTCGTCAGTCTCTCCACTCTCACTTATATCTTTGTGATTGTGTCTAAAGTCACTTGTATCTGAGAATCCTCTGTAATCAATTCCACTCCTTTCCATCTCTATTTGTATCCAAATCCAAGTCTAGCTATGAATCGAACATCACAATACACAGACAAGAACCTAAGAACTAAAGGGTTTAAGGCAAAATTAAAGTATGAATGACGATTCAGCTAGGGATCAGGGCCAGTGATCAAAAGTGGCCACAGTTCATGAACATGTACCTTCTATCTTCTTACTCAGAGGTTGTAATCGATCAAAAGCAAAAGATGTAGAATTTGGGAATGAAAACTCATAAATCTAGGCAAGACAAAAGAAGGGCTGCGATTTTGTGTGAGAAACCCTAGATCTTGACAGAGAAGATGGTCTCGGTTCCTTTCTCTTGGGACTTGTAAACAATTACCCACCTAAATTTTTGTATACACCATTTTCATTATTTTATTTCTGGAGCTCCAGAGTTGTATATTATGGAGAAGATGATGTTTCCATGTAGTATGCTTTGATGTATGCATAAATGTCATGAAATGCAAGGAAGCAATACCATAAGGTATAGTAAATTTACTAACTTTGACTATTGTGGAAGAGTAATCAACTTGACTACTGTAGTATAATTTAATTCTTTGTCATGGACCTTAATGTAATTGCAATGTAATTCTTGATGTATTTTAATATTATTAATTAATCGTTCAATTTTCGTAAATTAATCGACTTTTATAAACTAAAATAAATAAAATATTTTTTATTTAACAGCCTCTTTTTTAATTAAATTTTAAATTTTTCGATGAGTAAGAATAGTCCTTTTTAACTGTATTTCAAATTCTTTAATTTTATTCAATATTTAATTGATTTTATAACGGTACAATATTGATTTAAATTTTAAATCTATTGTCCTATTAATTTAACTTCTGATTTGATTTTAAAAACATAAAATTTGCCTTTTTTCTTCACAAAAGAATAATGGAATTGAATGATGCCGTGCGAAATGAAATACTTAGTTTCACCCATTTATAAAATATTAATTTGTATTATGATTGTTAACTAGGAATACAAATTTGTATTAATTTGGCCTTTTTGAACTCAAACTAGTTCCAAGTCAAGTTAATTCAGACTTTTAATCGTTGACTCGGGTCTGGATTGATTTATTAACCTTAATTTTGTTATTTCATATTCCTAAATACTAGCTGAAATAAACTACATATCATTAGACTTTGCTAGGTTGTTCGTTGGTTTAAGTAATAAGATATATCGTTTAATTTGAGGAAGTCTACGTAAGTCTAAACCTTATAAGTACTCTTAATAAAAAATAAAATTATATATTTAAAATAAAGTGTCATAAACAATTGAAAGTGGACTAATATTGTAGAATATCTCTTGATCAGAACAATAAGAAAAAATACTTATAGTAAATAATATTTGTAATTCTTACTTATCCGATATTTGATTTGGGTAATTCAAATGGTTTAATTTTTAAAATGATGTTATTTTATTTTAGAATAAGTAGAATCGAGCTATAAAATTTAAATTAATTTAATTTTGAACAATTTATTTTAATAGTTAACGTATTTAATACACAAAGCTCCCTATTTTATAGGAATTTAAAGAAAGTTATAATATAAGTAACTTTTTTTTAATAGAAAGAGATTATTTTTTATTTTTTTTGATATTAAGAAAAAAAGAGTACACCAGTTACAAAACAAGTTGGGAGAAACAGATCCCCGATATATCCTCTAAAAAGATACTATGGCATCCTATAGGTGTAACATCAACATAAGTGACCCCAATATCAAAATGTCCTGCTTGAACGGCGAGCTAATCTGCGCATCTATTGCTCTCCAAAACAAGTAACAATAAACAACAGACTAATTCCTCGATTTACATATAATTATATGTTTAAGTTATTTATATAACATAAACATATAATTTTACGGTGACAACAGAACAATTGCTTCAAGTATCACCTCATAACTCATCGTCCCTAGTTGCAGGTAAGGGGACTGGTGAGCCTCTCTATCTTACCCCTTTCATGTAAGAATAAAAGGAGGAAAAGTAAAAGGAGTCTTATCTCTATGCATGAGATTCATCACTGGACAAGTGTCAATTGCTCACTTCAGGAATGGGATTCAGCTTTTGTATGGACAGTAACTTAGGCTTTTTTTCAGCATAAGAACCCTTTTTCATTCTTCCCACGTGTACCCGCGTAGCATTTATGGAGCCGTGTTGTACTCACGTTCCCTTGAGTAGCTGATTTTTCACAAGGATCTTGCCTTTCAAAGAGTTGGAGAAAAATGACAGATCATAATTAATACCTCGTTTAAAATAGATTAAAAAAATTGGAACAAAATTTAAAAAGTCCTCACTTATTAAAAAATTTAAAATTTAATTAAAAATACCATTAAATAAAAATTTCTATAATAATAAAATAATATTATAGAAATAAATAATAATTTTTAAAATATAAAAATGACCAAATTATATAGACTCTCGATATAATATTTAACCTCCAACACTTAGCCTGTGTTAAGTCAACCCTGAACAGTTACTTTGATGCTCTTTTTCTTGTCCTTTATACATTTTTTATTGCTTCCATTAGAATACATATGAGAATAAGCATGTTTGTTCTCGCATAAATGCAAGTCTGCTAACCACCATATTGTAATATTATTTTTCCAATGTACCCAACTTCTGAAATCAAAATTATAATAATCCAATATACAAAATATTATCCTTTTTTAGGTTTATACTTTATAATAAAAGAAAAGGCCATGCATCAAGAGAACATGTTAAGTGTAGGGTTAGTATCAGGTTCCAACTCAACTTTTTAACACGACACAAATTAATAATTTATTATAAATCATCTTAAATTATTAATTTAAATCAGTTCGATTAAATTTAACAATTTTGTTAAATTTTTGTAAAGAATATTTAATTAGTCTACGTCTAATATTTTTATTGCATATGTTTGGTCGGTACTTTTTAATTAGAATAGAGTTTTTTCTAAAATTTCTTAAATTATAAAATATGTTTATTTCTTTTACCCTTTTATTTAAAATTTGGTTCCGAAAATTCCGAGTTGAAGAAAGTTCTTATCATCCGAACTCGACGTAACTCATTGCCAACCCTATAGGTGAAAATGCCTTTCTCTTTTAAGCTTTCTCTACCTTTCTATCTTTCCCTAACTAGACCATTGAAGGTCCGACAAAACTTTAATATTTGATTTTGTAAACTTAGGACCATTGAAGCTTATGAAGAGTTCACATCATAAATACAAACATTGAGAGCCACGAGAGTTGATTTTAGACCATAGACCAAGACCAAAAGGAATACTCTATCAACATACATCATCATCATCTTCATAGTTATGCATGTAAATAGATGTTCACATGAACATCCTATCGTTCATATGCATGCATGCAAAGATTTGAAGTTTCGACGAAGCATCATTCATTACCTGCTACGTACGTACAAATTTTATTTTATTTTAATTAATATATAGTTTTCGAGTATATTTGTTGGGTTTTACCTATTATTTATTTGGCAGATGAAAGTATTTATTTCCATCTAGATAATTAAAATTCCAAGCAAGAACTTACGGACCCATGCTAAACTTATTAAAATGATCTGAAAATGACTTCTTGGAAGTGGGTACGTAGACAGAAGACTGGTGCTTCCTTCACGTCCATGCAAATTTTAAGTGCTTGCCTCTTGTAAGGAGGACTAATCACTAATTGGTACAGATGGCACCGGTCTGATCTGATCCAAATTTTATTTGTCCTCCGTCTTGCACCATTCAAGACAAATCTACAAGAAACTTTCATTTTCTTTATCACTTAAATATTGAAAGACTTACAAAAAAAGAATAGAGATAGCACTTACATAGAAAATAGATGGTGCTTATAAATATCACTAGGTTAAACTTTGGGTAACTGATACAACACTTGCATAAGGTCTACTGTTACGAAGATCAAAATAGGTAACAAAAGGGTCTATATTTTATTTCATATTATTCTTTACGAAGGTAAAGAGTTCTTGTAAAGATTAAAAAAATAGCTCTTATTTTATCTCTTTTATTTTTTTTAGGAGAGTTTACTTTTAACCCTTATAAAAAAAAGATAAAATAGAGGTCATTTTTTACTTTACTCAAAACCTATAAAATGTCAAAAAACGATCCTGAGTATCAAAATAAATTCTGTGAAAGTGGATAAAATGTCATAAACGACCCTGAGTATCCGGGGAATCCTCTGGCCCCTTCCCTAACCCTATTCTATCCCCCTTCCATCTGAGTCATCTATTCATGTCCACATGAATAGATGACTTAGATAGAAGAGGGACAAAATAGGATCAGGAGAAGGGGGACAGAAGATTTGGGGTCTTGAGTATCACAATAAGTTTCATGAAAGCAGATAAAATGTCAGAAATAACCCTGAGTACCACAATAATTCTGTGAGAACGGTGATATGATACCTAAATTTTAAACAGAAATGGATGGCAGTGAAATTTTATCTGGTTAAAAAAGAGGTGAAATTAATAAAAAAGACATATGCAGACAAGAAAAGCTATCTGATCATGGGTGGTGGATGTACTGACAATGAGATGGAAGAACTTCTTTAACATTTTAACTTCATTAATCAATTAATTGAAGAATATATTAATAAGAATAACTCGAATTTATTTAAATTATTTAAGTTAAATTAAGTTGAGTCTACTGAATCAATTTTGTCATCCTTTGTTAATTTGTGATGGAAGGTACTTTTAAAAAATTGTCTCAACACGGGAATATCAATAAGTCGGGTCAGGCCGAGTCAGGAGCACGATCGTCAACTAGGGTTAGCTTGTGACCTAACAAGCTAGGATTGGGCGGCTCATGACCCTATTCGACCACGAGCTAACCAACCCTTGACTCATTTTTTAACAAAATGAAAAAAAATGATGTTATTTTAAGTAACAGTCGAATTAAAATTGATATCCTTGTTTCATTTTTGAAGTAATGATCGAGTTAAATTTGATATTCTTATCTGAATACTCATTATTTCTCCAGATAAAATTTTTAAAATGAAAAAATTCTAGACCTGTTGACATCGATTAGTTTGAAGTAATTATTCTATAAAATATTTTTCTTAAAATATGAAACTTGGCGGCTTATTTGGTCTACAAAAAGTACTTTACCAACTTTATAAAGAGGTCCATAAGGTGATTTACTTTTGTTTCTTTTTTAATACGTCTTAGATTCTTTAAAACCATGATTTTTAATTCAAGTGGGGTATTCTAGGCATTGTCGTTTCATTCTTTGCTAGTGATAGAGTTTATTCTCTTTACCCAAAAGAACGAGAAAAATGTTTATGTTTCTTTAAGTGCTTGTACTCTTGTTGATATTCCTCAGTCAACTACAATTAATAAACACTTAAAGACTATAATTACTTGCTCTAAGTGAATCTTGATTGGAGTTTCATGACAGTAACAGCATGATTAACAAGTGTCTTTAGCATTGTCACTTTACGCCTAATATAAGATTAAAATTAAGTACAAGACAACAAGTACCCATATAAAAGATCAATTTTAAATTTAGAGATCCCAATAAAAAATAATTAATATTATGTATTTATCTTAAATTAATTACTTCTTTTAGTTCCTTATTATTAAGTTCATTTAATTTCTTTAATTATCACGAATTATCTTAAAAATTACAATTAATGTTCAATTTTTGAGTAAAAATTGAATTTTCTTCTTTGAATTATACCAATGCTTTAAAATTAAATCGGTTTGATCAGTCTAACAGCGAAAACTTTGAACTGTCCAATTTTTCAAATTTGGATTTGAATTTTTCGGTTTGATTTATTTTAATAATTTTTACTTTTAAAAATCGATTAATTTATTAATTAATTAGCTAATTTTTAAAAACTAATCAATTGTTATGAACCAAAATTGACCAATTAATTTTTATCTAACAGTCTTCTTTTCTAATTAAACTTTAAATCTATCGATAAGTAAGCATAATATTTTTTTCAAAATTTTAAATTTTATTAAATCTTTAACTGATTTTATGACAGTCTAATATCGGTTGAACCTTTTAAACCTTAAACTTTCTGTCTTACCGGTTTAATTTTCATTTCGGTTTTGAAAACATTGAATTATACTGGATTTTTTCACTTGATTTTTTTAATTTGAGTGTTAATTCTTCTTCTGATTAGTCATTAGTTGGACCTACCTTTACCAAATCATATTATTTCCTCATTTAATTTAACATACCTTGTCACTGTTTCTGCAAGTGGTTGAGGGTCAAACCCAATTTCATATACTTTTCTTTATATATATATATGAATGTGTCTTCATATCAATACGTATGCATGTTTGGAACAGAGCACATAACTATCAATACAAATCATGATAGTGCTCAATTCACGTCAAAGGTATATAACTTGTCTCATTTTCACATGTCTTATGGGGCCAAATACAACCTAACATCATGTACTAGCATCCCTATCCTATATTCTATATTCTCTTCTATGTAGGTCATAGAGGTATATATTATATACATAGGCAATTTTCAAAGCTAGAAAGAGAGAGATAGAATTTGGAGTAGTGGTGCTTTTCGTGGGATCAGATCTTTTGTTCCGGATATATTTTTTTTATCATGTTCCATTAAATCTTATCAACACATTTATGTAGACCCTACATAAATATATAGATAAGTTTTAATATAATAAAGTTGGAACATATTAACTTAAACAAAAGATTTGATGCTTTTTTTTTTTGCTTGCTTCGCAGACTTCATGATTTATAAGCTTATGAGTGATGTCATTCATAGATAAGAGAGTGCCATGGCTGTGGAATCTAAAACTTTATTACATAGACCTAGAGTTAAAAGTCCATTTATTGAAAATTAAGAATTTATGGAGAAAAATAAATTTGTTTGGAAGAAAGGAAATAATTAAGAATTAAAAGGAAAATTTTACTCATATTTGATTATTTGAGTGCGTTTATATTATTGCGAGTTTAAAATCGATAATTTATATTGATTGTTGGTAAAATTCTGGTTGACGAATATTATATATTTTCCTCATATAAGATGGATTTATATAAGTATTAATTAAATTTAAATTTACAATTTTATATTTTAGCATAATTAGTTTATTTTTAATTTTATTATCATTCAAGAACTTTTAAAAATTATTAAAAATAACTTAAAAACATCTTATCACATATTAAAAAAACGTTTTAGTACGCATTAGTTAGGTCCTTAATTATAGTATAATCCAATCTATCACTTTATTAAGCTAAACAAAAACTTAATAGATAATTTTCTAATATAATTTTCAATTTTTTAAAAATAGATTTAAATAATTTAAGTAACATAAAGTATTTTGATAAAGGTTCAATTTAAAACAAAGTCTCGCATCTTTTACTTTTTTTTTTCATTTTTGCTACTCTACCGTATAAATAACAACAACAACCAAATAACAGTCACCCTGGTACAAGAAGTTTAAATAAATCTAGTAATATGCAGTCTTACTCTTAACTAATATATATATATATATATATATATAATATCCATATACAAATTACAATAATACTAAATCATACAATAAACAAAAGAAACATAATGTGAATTCGTCCGACAAAAGAGTGGATTATTAAAAGAAGAAAATTAACCTGATGGAGTATTTTATGATAGACATGACCACAAGATCCTGCTTGTCGTATAAGATAAATTTTAGATTAAATGTTTCTTCTTACTCCCATTTCACGAAAATGTCGGTCTTTAAGAAATGCAGAAGATTCCAATTTGTTCCGCCACGTTTCATATTTTTTAACATAATAAACAATGATTAGCTAATCGTTCTGTTTCAATCACAGCCGTGTTATTTTAAAAATAATCCCTCTAGTAATTAAGAATAAGATTATATATTATAGGATTTTTTCAGATCTCACATTCTAGCGAGATTTATACTAAATGTTGTTGTTATTCTTCTTCTTCTTTAAACTCCACAAAGTCTTAAATTTATAATCTTCTTAGACAATTTTGAGCATCAAATTTTTTCACTACTTATCATGTTTTAACCCTATTTCTGTCCCGAAACAATGTTATTTAGGTTTGTTTACACATCAAACAACGTCGTTTGGAATGAAAACATGGTTGGAATAGATTGAGTGATATAGAGGATCTAAACCCATAAATTTGAGTCAGCTAAAACATTTAAAAAACATCAAGGGGTCATTTTCTAATGTTATTTTGATCTTAAAATTTAAGAAACATATTGTTTAATGACTCAAATAAATTCGATTTTAATCAAAATTTAAACTGAATTCATATTTCTAACTCAGAGTTCTTAGATTAAAGAATATTTCTCACCTTAGTGATAATAAATAAAATAGAATACTTATCAAATTTATAAATATTAGTTAAATTAAATTTATCATTTAATTTTAAATTATTAATTCTCAAATAATTTGTTCTAATTAAATAGTTTATAAATTATTTTATACATCAAATAATTTATTTAATGTGTATTAAAAAATAGCAATTACACATCTCACCATTATCTATATATGTACTACACCATACACCCTAAGTGGGTGGTCAACTAGTATTCACCTCCTCTACACATCATTTGCAATGAAATAAAGGATTAAAATCTTATACGCTGGCCTTTTTGATTTAACCCTTTGTTTGACTTATCTAATTAAAAGAATACTTATTTGCCAATTGTTACTTACAATTAATAATTTATTCAATACTTATAGGATTAGTAAGGTTTTTTCGAGTTGATCTAAAATTAACGAGTTAAATATGAATTGAACAAATTTTACATGGAGCTCGAATTTGAAGAAAATTTAATGTTTTTAAAAAATATATTTAATCAGGCTGGATTAACCTGAGCTGAGTCCATTGTTGTCACTAAATATGTATTCAAAAATAAGGGGTGTAAGTTTAATGCTAAAGAAAAGGAAACTAGCTATAATATAAGATCTTGTTTCTTTCTAAAATTCTCTTAGGCCTCGCTTCCCTGTTTTGATTGACAGTTCCTTGGATCTGGACTTTTACTCAAGGGAAGTCTGTAGAGACAACGTGCCCACTTGGATCACAGTAAGCTTTTAGCTTACATGTTATTTGGGCTTCATAGAGCATGAAGGGACCAAAAGTCCTGACGGCTCGAATGTCATATGATAATGAGTAAAAACACAGTCAAAAGCTGTTTCAATGTCATAGTTTAAGTGACTGAGAACACAAGACTTGTACGATCCGTGGCTGGTACAGTCCCTGACTCAAGGGACAACCTGAGCTGGTCTGGACTAAACCTGTTAGCCTCGGAATAATTCTCTTCCTCGTAGTCCTCGGTTGGTATTTGGTGTTTTTGGTTCTATGGTTAACAAGCTTTATGCATTGTTGGACATGTAGGTCTACAAGGTGTGAGTATGGACGTGGCTGGGAAATAAGCTCTCGTGATAGCTTGAAGATGATATCCAGTCTAGTCAGTAGAATGGAGGAGTATGAAGTTAAAAGGTTCTGTATTTGATTCTTCCTATTTACGTTCTTTCGATCGAACTTGTCGTATAGGGTTTATTTAATGCAGAGTATTCGGTTGGCGTAATTTGCAGACTATTGTAGCAAGCCAAAAGTTTACCCAATGTACATCCAAAAGATAGCGACTACAGATTCCTTCGTTAAAAAAAAATATGCTGATTTTGTAGGTTCAATTGTTGTTTTGATCTAAATTATAAAGTTTAAATTAATTAAAATTTAAAAATTAAATTTCAACTTCGAAAAATCCAACTATACAAAAATGATCAAATTAAATTAAAGTTAGATCCGACCCGAACTTAACCCAACCATGGTTAATTTTTTAAAAAAATGGTAGGCTTAGCAACGAATTTAATTGAAATTGAGTTCTTTTAATTCCAATTTTAGTTTAAAACTTTATGTTAAGTTCTGGATTCAACCAAATTTGAGACTCCTCTTTTAAATATGAACTTAATCAAACTTGAATGACTTGAAGTTTATGCCTAATTAATTAATTAATTAATTTTAATTTTAAAAAATAATGTTATTTAAAAAAAATATACTTTAAATCATATCAGGTCAAAAAAACAGACTAACTGGTTTGTCTGTTCAATAATGTGTCATCATTTGTCATTACACGCCTTAGTTGGGTCCCAACCAAAACTTTCATTGCATGCGTTCCTTAGTTTTTCGTGGAAGAATTACGACATGAGCAAAACTGAAAGTTGGTCGGAGTGTCGAACCTTTACCTTGTTTTAGAAGAAGACAGTTATGATACTAAACGTAAGTGGGAACTTCCATTCCATAGTTCAATCGATAATGGTCCGAAAGTAGGGGGTCAGGTTAGCGGTTACATCTTCTTTTATGTTATTACAACATTTGGTTCAATGGATCTGATTAACTGACCAGTAAGTAGTGTTTGTGATCTTTTCAACACTGTTATAAATTATAATCTCACAATTCATTTCATTGACATAGGGATGAACTATGAAGGGAAAATGATTTGATTTGATTTGATGTAAATTAAAATTAAGGAATTAATTTTGAGTTAATTATGTTACGAATTGAAATAAAAATATATAATCTTTATTAATTAATTAACTAAAATGATATATGTTTGTAAATATAACAAAAACGCTGCTATTTTGATATTCAGATTAATTTAGATCTAATATATATTATATGAATTCTTTTGATTTTTGACTTTTTACGAACTGTTCTCAAATATTTTTTTAATCTTTTTCTATAAGCCTATCATAAACAACTTATTTATTTATTTGAGATAAGACTGTATTTTTAGAACTCTCAAAATCTTGCATTTCAATAAAATTTTCATTAGAATATTATTGTTATTATTTGATTAATCAATATTTAAATTATTCAAAGTTGATTAAACTAACTTAGGACTGTCAGATCGGGCCAGTCGAATCTGACCGCGGGCTAAGGTGGTCCAGTTTGATCATATATTAAAAAAACGTTAAAAACAACATTATTTTTAAAATAACAATCGTGCTTTGATCAACTCGAGTCAAAATCGAATCAGATCAGTTCAAATTAACTTTTATTTTGAATTGAACTAAATAAAAATATTTTTATAACCCATATTTGACCTTACCCTTTGAACTTTGAAGTAAGAGGAAAGGTGGTATTTATATATAAAAACCAGATTATTTTATGAAAGATTAATATATTTTTAACAATAACTATGTTTATAAAGGATTTAAATAATTTAATGAACCATCAAATAATTGGGATTGAATTGAATTATACAATAGACATGTAATCACATCAAATGGAAGCTCCAAATTATAGGCATGCCATCTAGCTGTTAAAAAGAATCATTGCAATTGCTTGGTGGCCCTCCAAGAACATCGTGAGTTTATGTCATAAATACAAGATTAATGTATGGACCCCATTTTTGGTACCGAAAAGCGTTGCTAAAAGAAGATTACATAGAAACATTTAAATCTCAAATCTTGTTGGATCTCTCGTTTGGATAGTGTTTGGTTGGACCTACATTAGACAGGCGTGAGTCAAGCACACATCTATGTTATCTATGTGTCTGAGCAATCCCACGTCTGTCATCAAACCAACGATTTTAAAGAGTCGGAGGCGTTAGTTAAAATTAGGTAACCGTCGTAATGAGAATAAATATAATAATAAATAGAAATAGATATAATTATTATAATTATAATAATTAGTTAGAATGAAAATTAATTACTATTATCAACAATAGTTGGTTTGTTAAAAATATTAAAAATAAAAGTTTGTTAAAATTTTGTTTTGTATCAAATTTTAATATATATTAATTAGTTATATTTAATTGCTAAAAAAGAGAAATTAATTAATTAATTATATTGTAATATTATTTAAATCATTTACATTGTAATTAATTAATTATATTTACTTAATTATATTTAATTATAAAAAGATTAAAAAAAGATGAAGGAAATGTCTTAGAAATGATTGACATTCCTCTCATGCTTTGTTAGTTTAGTTTTACACATGTACAATATAAATACTCTTCATTCGGATGTAATCAATAACATGTTTTCACTCTCAATTAGAATTTCTGATATGGTATCAGAGCATAAGTTTTCGCTTCTTTGAGTTCTGTTCTAGGTTTTCTTTGCGTCCAAGAAACGTTAATGTTTCTTTCTCTGCATTCTTTCCTTTCTTTGCTTTCCGATTAATTGTTTCTCTATGGCCAGTGTTAATGCTTGGAGTACTACTCAGACCTCTGGTTTGACGTCCAAACCAGAGGATAATCCATCTAGTCCATATTTTCTTCATGTTAACGTGCTTCGGGATACTCAAATTTTGGCGTCTAAACCTATATCTACGCCTATTTTGCAAGAAACTAAGCTCTTTAAAGATGGGGGTTCACCGTTGGAGGATGTTACCTCATACCGTATGTTGGTTGGTAAGCTTCAGTATCTGACTACGACTCGACCCGATA
>JANITX010000005.1:1006373-1020612 GCA_027564395.1 Erythroxylum ulei
AAAAATTGATTTAATAATTAAACTATATTTCAAATAAATATTAATTTATAAATAAAGTTTTAATTTTTAAATTATTTATTTATTAAAATAACATAATTTTATTAATAATTAGTTAATAAATATTATATAAGAGATAAATAAATTTATTTAATTAAAAATAATTTATCTTTAAATTTTATCTAAGATGTAATTATTATCAGTGATAAAAATATTACTACATTAGCATTAACAATCAAACGAGTTTTTATTTTTATTTAAAAGAAAAACAAAAATAAAAAACTAAAATCAACCCTGAAAATTACAATATAAAAACAGGGGTAGAACTAAATGACCCCAGGTAGACAACAAATATAAACCAAATAAGGGTATTTGTTGGTCTCGTTGACGGCATTCCTAACTTTTTAGACTTTGTCGTGGCTAAATTTAAGAAGAAAGAGAAAAAAGGGAGGAAAATAAATCCTTATAAGCTTATACATTTATTTAATAAATCCAACTTTTGTATAAACTCTTATAAACTAATGTGAATATGAATGTATTTGACTTATGCTAAAATTAAATTTTGACTTCACACCACTTAGATCCAAGTTTTTTTAAAATTAAATTTAAAATAGGTTTTGAATTTAAAAAAATTAATTTAAACTCTATTTAAAATATGAAAAAGATAAAAAAAATTATAACTCGAATTCATTCCAGTCTATTATGAATCGTAACTTATAAAATTGTTATAATCTATGATCTTACCTCATAAAATAATATGACTAAGTCTTTTATAATATTTTTTAGTTGATAAATCAAGTTTTTCTTTACAATATTACTCCAATTAATCATATTGGAGTTAAAAGGTTGGAGAGTTAAGGCACATTAATTCAAGAAAAAGAATTTAGTAGTTTTTGAAACTTTACTATATCTTTTTAAACTTTTCTTTTGAGTGAGGTCTATGATCTTCTGGACGGTAATTAATTAATTAACATGTTAGACAAATTTTCCAAGTCCAAAGCTCGACGCAACTAACCTTTCCACGAAGCTGGCTATCTTATATTCACAGAAAATTACAGAAATCAAGATCGTTTCCGTACACGTATTGACAAAGATATTAAATTAATTTCAACGATATTCCTTTGTAACTTTTTAGTTTTTATTTAGTTTCGATATGTCAATTTTGACCTGGTTTGCCTGAATTTTGGTACGTGTTAACAGGATCACTTGTTAAAATAGTTCAACCTAATTGTGTCACGAACTAAGTACAGGCCGCCGGGCTTGTGGAGACAACATAAATAACGTCATTTTGTAATTTTTTATGATAAAAAGATGGGCCAGGCTAGCCCAGCATATTGTGGCCCATCCGACCTATGGGCCATCCAACTAAAGGTCAGATAGGGCCGGGTCAGAAGCGGCCTACGCTCGACCTGACTTATTGACATCCTTAATTTAGTTAGTCACAGAAAAAAAACTTAACCAATTTGATCAATCTAATCATAAAAATTTCTAATTAGTTAATTTTTTAATTTGATTTTAAATTTTTTAGTACTTTAATAACGTTTATTGTTAAAATCTAATTAGTTTATTAATTAATCGATCGATTATGTAAATTAATTAATTCTTATAAATTAAATTAATTAATTAATTTTTATTTAAAATTTTCTATTTTAATCAAAATTCAAATTTTTTGATAAAAAATAACATTTTCTTTCAATCAAATTTTTCCGGTTTTATAACAGTTTGATATTTGTTAAACCTTTTAAATCTTAAACATGGCTTACGAGTTTAATTGAATTTGAAAGATTTAAGTTTGATTTTAAAACTTCTAAATAAGTTTAAAGTTATTGGATTTTAATTTTTAAACTTTTTATTTTAAATTGTGGAATTTAAATTTTTTTAATTTAAATTAATTTATTTAAAATCGAATTCAAACCATAATGTTACACCAACATGATAAGATTCATCTCTGTCTCTTTCTATCATTGCCAATCACCTTAAAACATATATTTACCGATGAGATATAGCAACTTACCTAGTTTAATTATATGAATTGTAAAATAATATTGATTTGAAGTCACTTCTTATTTTATTTTATTTTTAATAAAACATGCATCACATTAATTGAAAATCAATTGAAATAGAAAAAAAAGTCATGAGATAGGTAGTTCAATTAGTGTCATTTAATTTTTTTTTGGTAAATCAGAAAATGAATTAAAGAGCAAAAGAATAAATACAATTAGTTCACAGTCTAAGCCACCAAAGGCTCACCCAGCTAAGGAAATAGCCTGAAACAGAGAGCACCTAAGAAAAGGAAAAACCACGCAATGAAAAGCAACCATAATCCAACCAGCAGGACAAGCACCTAGATAGACTACCAATAAGCAAGCATACATGCCCCGAGGGGAAACCAAATCAAACATAAAAAATCTAGCCCGTAGGCAGCCAACCGTGGAGAAACGGAGACGACTAAACACAAATAAGGCCCGATAAGGCCTGAAAACTGTCGCCAAGAGATTACTGAGTTGCTCCTCTAAGCAAGCAAGGATAGACCAAGTGGACCGCCAATGTAGTACCCTGTAAAAAAAAAGTGAGCAGTAAACCTATTAAAGGGCACTAAGCTAAATTACCTCGTCTCGGTGTATAGGCTGAGCAGTTCCCTAACGTGGGAGATTACGCCAGAAAAGACTCTCTCCTCCGCCAAAGCTTCATTCTTGAAGGTTCTAGCATTGCGTTCTTTCCAGATGTGGTAAACGGTTGTAGAGAGCAGTAGAGGGAAGTAAGGGGTGGCTGAAACTCGAGTTCTGGACTCTAAGAACCAAGACAGAATAGTGGACAGATTTTGAAGGCGTGAAAGGAACGAAGTTGAAATGAGAAAGACAATAGTCCCAAATAGTTTTAGAGAAAGGACAGGCAAAGAATAAGTGGTCGACAAATTCATTTGCAGAGAGACACAGGGAATAATGGTTGGGAATATGGAGGAAGGAAAGGTGGTCGCGGGTAGGCAGCTTCCTCAGGAAGGCGAGCCACAAAGTAAAGGAGCAGCGGGGAAAACTGTATTTGGACCAGACTAGCTTATACCAAGGAACTTCAGGTGAGGGTGGACGCAAAAAATGATAGGCTGAGTTAATTCACCTCATAGCTCTAAACTTGATGTAGTAATAATGTTTATTATTTATTTAATTCCGTTTAGATTTTTTCTTGCCAAAACTGTTATTAGTTAAGTAATTTTTTGTTTATAATTAATATTTATTCAGACTTAATATTTATTTTGATAATATCAATTAAGTTTTATTTACACTTGATATTGATTATTATTACCTTATATTATTTCAACCTTTAACAATTTCCCATTCGTTCTTATATCATTAATTTAGATGCAAGAGATAACCATTTTTTCCCCAATATTAATATTCCAATTTTTATCAATCAATTACGCCGTATAGTTGTCTTGTCCTCATTATTTATTTTCAGAAACAATTCATTGACTCTGTATCTTTTTGCTCTTTAAATTAACTTTTGTAACCTAACACTCACGTCATATTACACCTAATGAATCAAACAGCTTCTTCGTCCAAGCTAAACTTCTCTCATCTACTTTCTCCTTTTACTTTTTTTCTTCTTGAACCTAAATAGATCAAATTCCCTGTTCCACTAAAAAAATATACAAGCAACATTTCTTATTTCTGCAAATACAAGAACAACACGTCGATATTAGTAAGTTATTCTTTTATTCCTTATTTTTCATGTATTTTTAAATATCTTTCATTTTTATATCTTCATATGTTATCTACTTTCTGTTCCATTTTTTCTTTGCTCTTTACAACATTTAACCTCTTATTTTCATCTTGATGCGATTAAATAACAAATTTTAGATTCTTCTAATTGTATTGTGTTACATAATTATATTATGTTAATATGCCACATTTTTTTAATTATGCTATTTTCATTTTCGATTTATTATAATCCTGTTTTGTAAAATACGAAAATTTCCATCCGCTGATATTTTCACCTTCCTGTTGTGTTGCAAAATTATATTATGTTAATATGCCACATTTTTTAAATTATACTATTTTCTTTTTCAATTTGTTATAACCCTGTTTTGTAAAATTAGAAAATTTTTCCATCCACTGATATTTTCAACTTCTAATTCCGCTTTTAAGTTTGCACCTTTAAAAAGAATCAGTTAAGAATATAACCTTAAGAATGTTTCATCTTTTAATTTTAATAATATCGTAAAAACCTTTTGTTTCATCGTATATTCCTTTTCATTGATATGATAATTAGTTTGTCATTTATTTTTCTGTATCTCATGACTTAGATAAATTAGAGATATATATCCAATTCTTTAAATATTACAAGCATAATTTCATTAGTTTAATAAGTTGTTAATAAAATAAATAAATTTAATCATTCCCATATATGACCATAAGTTCACTATATCTTAGACAAAAATACTTTAATATTTTGTACACTCTTTTGATTCTTGAAATTTTTTTCCAGCAAGATGCCTATTATTAAGCGAACACCCAAGCTTATACAATGTGAGGCGCAGAAAAAACACATTAGTAACATGTATATAAGGTTAGCTAACATGCGTTTAATGCCCGGGGACAATCTAACACAGCATGTTATTTTAGTTAATAACTGAAGTAAATCACTTGTTAGTATAGCCTTTATGAACATTATACAAAATGCACAAAAAGGGGGGCTGAATTGTGTATCCTTTTTTGTGAACAGAAGCCCCTTTGATATTTCATTGAAAACTAATTTTTTCAAAGCTATTAAGTGAATATCACAATATTTATACAAAAATATCTATGTACTCAAATCACAAATATCTTCTTTATGCTTTTATAAAAACAATGGAAATTAGAGTAGAGAGTTTAGAAGTTGACACAGTGATTTTATCCTGGTTCACCCCAAATCGTGGACTACATCCAGTCGTCAGAATTCTTTATGAGATTTCACTATTCTTCTTGAAATGTACAAGTATTCTTTCTCTACAGAGCCTCTTCAGGTCTTTTACACCAAGAGCCTCTTCATATAAGTGCGGAGTAATTTGAGGTCTTCTTCCATAGACACTCGTAAATGAGCTACTTCCTCATATAAGTCACCCACTGAGTCATGCAGATCATCAACCTTGTCATAAATTTCTTCAACTCCCTCGACTAAGGCTTCATAACTCTTCTGCTGTATGTGACTAACTTCTTCCAAACCAATAGCAGGATCAAGTTGAGGTATTCTTGGTGGAAAGAAGTTCATAGCAACAAATGGTTCTGAAGGTAAGACATCTAGTTCAATGATTGTGAAAACAAGAGGTTTGAACGATAGGTTTCCTTCAGGGAGATCAAGATCATTAGGTTGAGGTAGCTTTGGAACTTTTTTTCCAAGAAGGTGTAGTACATCTCTAATTGAAGATATAGAGCTCAAAGGTCTAAGGTGCATAATTAGGTGCACAAGAGTCTCTATGTAGAAATTAATACCTCCAATTCTGATGGTTCTATACTGCCTTTCTGTTATTCTACCAACTACCTGAGAAGTTTCATCTGTGGTGAAGCAACTACAATGACTTCCTGATGCTCTTGAGATGTGGTGTGAAACATAGATTCCTTTCAGTTGAGCTGCATAACATGCCTCATCTATGTTCCTCACTTCTGTTTCTATCTGATCTTCTGTCAGATCACTTGTAATCCTTTCTGGATACATTTTCTTCTTCCCCTTATCTTCATTGCATACAATGGAAATTCTTGGTTGAATGTCAGGTATAATCTTAATCACTGTTCTTTTTGTGATTGGGATAATTGTATATCGCTCCTTAGTCATCTGTGTTGGATATGGCTCTGACTTCTCATCTTTCAGACACCATATAACCTTTTCTCTCCATGATTCAACAGATGTATTGAACGACTATTTACCAAGATTGGTTTGAATTGTACCTTGACTAACTTTCTCAAGGGTTCTCTTATGATTATTGAGCTCCTACTCCTTACAGGTTTAACTTCTTCAATCATCTTTAGTTTCAAATCCTCTTTTCTTATAGGTTGAGAAGGATTAACCTGTGCTGAACTGTGTTCAACTAACTTTTTTTTGTTGAACATCAGTTGGAGTACTCTTTTTCTGACCAGTTTTTTGCTTCTTAATTTCTTCTACCAGCCTAGGAGGGGCTTTATGTTGAGGTTGAGGTTTCTTTCTCTCAAACTCCAACTTCCTCTTGCTTTCTGTTTCTTTAGTCAATTTTGTTGGTTCCTCTTGTAAAATTGGGACTAAAGATCTAGTTGTTTGTGGTGTTTTCTTTCTAGAATCTCCACCATGAGTCAGACCTTTTCCTTTCTTCTGCTCATGTTGTTGCAGGGTTAATAGTCTTAGTTGTTTGGATTTTTCAGAATGAAGTGTCTCCCCCATTTTCTTCAGAGACACTTGTTTCTCAAACTGTTGCACTTGGCTTTCTTCTCTTTAAAAAATTGTCTTAACTTTCATTAATTCATTGACGGTTTCTTCTTTTCTTCTGTAGACATTCTTCCAGCGGATTGAGATTTTGTTTTCCTTGTGGGAGTAAACTTCTCATTGAAACTTCGTTTGACAACAGGCTCCCCCTTAATCTTTGCTTTCGCCATGGAATCTGTATCTTTCTTTTCTTGATTCTTTAAGCCCATTTTACTGACAGTTGTCACATTAATGACGCTTTTAACGTTCATCTTCATTCTGTTTCCTCTCTCAAGAAAAATTCCAGAATCTCTGAAGATTCTTGTCAATAGCATACCATATAGTAGGGCATTAGAGTCTTTCTTTGACTTTAACATGTAATTAAGGATTAGGTGTGGAAGATCTATGGGCTAGTGGTTGAGTAGATGGAACAGGCATTGCTCATCTATTCTTGTCACCAAATTCTTTGATCCTGTTCTTAGTAGAACACAATGGAAGAGTAGCGCATGTAGAACCCTGGCCTTCGGCACAAGAGTTGAGGCCTTCTTCTCCTTTGGGTCACTACATCCATAGAGTTGTCGATTTATGTGTGCCTTCTCTACACTGGCTTGAGTCATCCATCTTGTTTTATGAGCAACCTTTACTCCAACACATAGAAACTCAATAGCCTTCTCAATTAACTCCAGTGTTACAATCGCTGACAATCTATTCACCACTGATACTAGAGTATCTTCTACTAACTTTGCATTCTTCCAGAACCCATATACTTCCTTCAGGTAAACTGTCTCACAGACCTGAAAGAAGTTCTTCCATCCAGCTGCAACAATCTCTGGTTCGATGTCCATCTGGTTGTTCTTCAAGGAATCGAAATCAACGTGTCTTCCATAAGTCATTGCTTGATCAATTTGTATCTGTAGTTAACAAAAAAACTAAACGCACAAATGTGTTTCTCAAGGAGGTGATATTAGTTTCTAAAGTTGAGAGTGTGAGCAAAGAGAACTTGATATCAAAAACGGAGTAATGAAACGTTGTGTTGAGAGTTCTTTCAAAAGTTGATTTCAGGGTATCTCAAGAGTGTTCTAGAGTAGGTGATATTCTCAAGGCTTTAAGAAGATTTTCCTCTAAAACTTTCTCATGAAAGAAGTTACCGTCTGTAACTTACAGTTATTGTTACCTTAAACTCTTACAACTTTTTATCTTCTTAACTAAGAAGATCCTCTGGGTCACGACATGTTAGACAATTGATCACTCAACACTACCATATTCAAGTTTCGTCTGATTTCTTTGAATCTTTCTTCACTTAATGGCTTAGTGAAGATATCTGCCCATTGAAAGTTTGTCTTAACAAACTATAGACTGACGATCTTCCTCTGTACGTAGTCTCGTAGAAAATGATGTCTAACTTCGATATGCTTTACCCTCGAGTGTTGTATTAGATTCTTCGATAGGTTGATAGCACTTATGTTGTCATAGAAGATTGGGATTTGTTCTTCTTATATTGAATAATCTTCTAACTGGTACTTGATCCACAACGTCCGTGAGCAAAAACTTGCAGCTGGCATATATTCAGCTTCTGCAGTGGATAGAGCAATTGAGCTTTGCCTCTTACTTGACCAGGAAACTAGGTTGTGGCCGAGAAAGTGACATCCTCCACTCGTACTCTTTCTTTCAATCCTGTCTCTAGCGTAATCAGCATCACAATACCCAATTAACCTGAAATCTTTACCTTTCTCATACATTAAGCAAAGAACAGTAGAACCTGATAGATATCTCAAAATTCTTTAACAACAATCTAATGAGTTTCTCTAGGATCTGCTTGAAATCTCGCACACAAACAAACACTAAATAAAATATCGGGTCTTCTTGCTATAAGGTAAAGTAAAGAACCAATAATTCCTCTATAAAGGGTTTGATCAACCTTCTTACCGGCTTCATCCTTAGATAAAAGGTTTGAAGGGTGCATAGTTGACATTGGTTTTACTTTTTCCATTCCATACTTAACTAACAGTTCTTTGATATATTTTTGTTGATGAATAAAAATCTTTTCTTCGATTTGCTTAAGCTTTTATTCAATGCAATTTTATTGATTGATTTATAATGATTCAATTATATGTTATATTCTTAATCTAATATATCCAAAATATCAGTTCATTATCTAATTTCATATGCTTGAGATTGAGAAATACTATTGTGTGAGTAGAACTATCAAAATTGGAAGGAGTTGCATGTAAACCTAGAGATATGTTGACATAAATTCTCTAGATTAGGGCCAAAACTAATACTGAAATTCACGAATCAATAATGCAATCTTAAGGGTTTTAACTAGAAAATTATTTCAGTTAATCAACCAAGTGGTTAGTTAGTAATAATTGAAGTAAATCACACTTTAGTATATTCTTTATGAACATTATACAAAATGCATAAGAAGAGGGGGTTGAATTGTGTATTATTTTTCGTGAATACAATCCCCTTTTTCATTTGTTTGAAAACTAACTTTTTCAAAGCTATTAAGTGAATATCACAACTGTTATACGAGAATAACTACTTAGTTAAATCGTAAATAATTTCTATATACTTGTATACAAACAATAGAAATTGAACGTAAAGAGTTAGAGAGTTTAGAAGTTGGCACAGTAGTTTCATCCTGGTTCACCCCAAACCGTGGGCTACGTCCAGTCCTCAGAATCCTTTTTAAGATTTCACTATTCTTCTCAAACCGTACAAGTATTCTTCTCTATAGAGCCTCTTCAGGTCTCTTACACCAAGTATTATTTTCGCTCACTTAGCCTCTTAAGGCTCACTAATTTTCTTCTCTCTTACAAGAAAGATATTGTGAGCTTTGTTACAGTAATGATAGCTCTAGTGTTTTGCACCACAGTGTTTGCTAAAGTTCAAAAACTTAAGATCACTATCTCAAATCACTAACTTTTTCAGTCTTCGACTCTGACTTGTATTTATAGCCTCCGTCATCAACTGCCTCTTTCTTCTTGTTTCTTGATTCTTGTAGAAACCATTATTCAGTTGAGTTCTGTAACTAACTCAAACTGATTAACCGTCCGACGTAGTATCGGGTCTTCGTCTTCGTATCTTCTTACTTTCTGTGCTTCCTTTTTAGTTTCTTCTATCTCACTTTTGCTTCCGTCTCACTTTTGCTTCCGTCTCGCTTTTTCTTTCGTCTCACTTTTACTTCCGTCTCACTTTTGCTTCCATCTCACTTTTGCTTCCGTCTTAGTTTCTTCCTTCCGATCAAAACAATTCATCAATTTCTAATATTATTATTATTTGATTTTCACCAAAATTATTAGACGTGAAGTCATTTTGACTTAACAATAATCTTGAGAAAGATATTAACATAAGATAGGAATTTCCACAATCCAATAATCAATAGTTTAATTGTATAATAAAGGGTTACTATTTATAAATGCTTAGGGGTATTCATCACTTATGTACTATTTATTTGATATTGACTTTTCGTAGTATTTTCCTTTTTCTGAGTTCATTATCCTTTTAATCTTAGTTTAGTTTTTTAGTATAATTTTTAATTAAATCCACAACCTAATTCGACAGTTAGATAATAGAAAAGGATTAATACTAGTATTTACCATCCTCGTAGGATCAACCCGTACTTGTCAGTGCTAGCTACAGCTACACCGTGCATTTGTGGTTAAAACTGATAAATCTTTATAGGCATAGAAAACATCAATCAAGTTTTTGGTGTTATTGTCGGGGATCGTAGTATTAGGAAATCCCAGCTTTTATTAATCTAGCCATTTTTACTTTTTTATTTTATTTTTTCTAATTTATTTTATTTTATTGACTCTGATTTTTTCTCACTAATCTTGACTTTTTGGTTAGTTTATGGCCATAAGTAATCCTGCCAGTCTATCAAATGAAGATTTAGAAAGATACTGAGGAATTAGGAACATGGCAGACCAACCAAGAACGATATTTAATTACATTAGACTGGACTTGACAGGAGCAGCTCAACTGTGAATGCTAATAATTTTGAAATAAGTCAAATATCATTTAGATGGTGCAATAGTTTGTTTAGTTTGATGGAGTACGAGATGAAGATCCGAATGCACATATCTCAAATTTTCTGGAGATTTGTAATACCTTCAAGATTAATGGGGCCAATGATTACGTGATAATACTGTGATTATTCCCTTTTTCATTAAGCAGAAAGGTGATGCAATGGTTGAACTCTCTGCCTTGATCATCACTTATTACATAGGGTTAAGTAGCAGAGAAATTCTTTTGTATAATTTTCTGAAAGCAAAGATAACTTTAAATTCTACAAAATAATCAACTCATAAATTATAATGAAGTACGAATATTAATCCATACATTATTTCAAAGCGTGATCCTTTTTATTATCGTATCCCTCAAATAGTTTATAAAATTGACTCATCTCAACCATCGTAGCTACATAAGTGTTTGGCCTCTAACAACAACCACATAATAAGTTAAGAGAACTCTGTTACTATTACAGGGAGGGTTAGGCTATAAGCACTAGCTTCTTAAAAACTTAAGCTTATTTATAATATATTTTGGGAATTATAATAATTTAATTGAAATTGAATTCTACTTTCAATTAAACTTTAATTAGAATTAAAATAATTCTAATCTAAATACCAGTTTTGCCCAATAAGATTCAATGTCTCATATTGATCCTTATTTGTTAAATATCTCATATTTAATTATTAAGTTTCTCAAACTTTATAATCAAGTCCAAGTTGATTAAAATATCTTATGTTTTTTCAACCCGTTCTTTATGTGTGACCCATTAGGTTCCTGAATATAATGGTAATGAATATTTATAACCATAAATCATATTTAGGATTAGAAAATTTAACCTCCTTTAATTTGTCTTTAATTCTCTATTTAAACAATTTATATCCATAAGTTAAGATTGGTGTCTAGCAATATATCATGACAACCCAAATATTTAGGAATGTCAAAGTGGTTTAAATTAACCTTTTTGTGCATAATTTTTTGAATGATTGAATCCCTTCATCATACAATGTTATGATTAGATATAGAGTATGAAATTAATGTCTACTCTATTTTGAGTCCAATTATATTCATTCTCTATCATTAGTAATTGATTCAATTAATGACATTTGCAAACTATCCTCAAATTTTCATTCCATCATGGCTAAGAATCAATACTAATTGAGACTAATGGAACATTTTCCCTAATCAATACTAATTGAGAATAATGGAACATTTTCCCTAATCACTTTAGTCTGACGAATCATATATTGATTACTCAACCACCTTTATATAGTTCATGTTATATCCAATGACTACCGATTGACCATAGCTAGATGAGAAAAATTTAGAGATTTATGTAAAACTCCAAACTTTTCTTTTCACGTGTCTATAAAATTTCATTTCGTGTGAATGATATTTTGAGCTAATATAAATTTTATTTTCACTAAAAGGTGAATTAGGAACCCAACCTTGAATGAAAAGTATTCAAGTTAAATGATAGTTGAAAAATACTGAAGTTGATTGGTATGGAAATGGGCCGAAAATAAATTCAACCAGATGGATTTATGATAGATCAAAATTGACCTTGTTTAAAATTATTATGGAGTAAATTTGAATCATTCTTAGGTTGAAACATAAGGACATAAGAATCAGTCATAGTTATGGATACTTAAAGTAAATCGATCCAACTTATATGTTGATATATTTGGGTGTAACATGTTATTAAGTGGATATGAAATTTCTATCAAAACTGGACAGATTTTTCTTAAGCCATTTAATTATTTTGGACAAGAAATAATACATGTACATGTGAATGAACCTTAAGTGGCAGTTGTCACATACACAAAGAAGTTATCATTAATTTGGAACAAGAATGGATGAAAACCATTTGTTGTCACGTTTATGGAGTAGATGTGAGGGACATAAAATTCATTACATGTGAGACCAATGTATATTGTGGACATGTGTCATTTTGGTGAGACAAAAATCAAAACAACTTGTTATATATGGGAGATAAGAATTGCCATGGATGATACAACAAGTTAGTGGCTTAATTAAACAAAGATGGTGAGAATTAAAATAGTGGAAAGCTGTTGGAAATAAACATTGCAACGTGTGGACAGCCCTATTCAACGTGTAGCATGTACAAAGATGATGGAGAGCTGCTCCACCTTCATTCCACCGAAGTTTCAGCTCTCCTTTGGACTAGAATTGATGTTATTAAATTGCAGCTGCTCCCTTCACGCATAGATCTCCAAGTTGTTGCCTTTAGGAAATAATTTCTACATGTTATTTGAGCCTCCAACTGTGGACAACACCTCCATCAATGCCAACTACATGCAGGGAAAAGATGGGTAGCATGTTACCATCTAATTTTAGGTATGTTAAACCACTTGTCCATCCTCTTTAGCTAGTCATGTGAATGCTTAAGTTAGAAACATGAATTTCCTTATGTTGCGTGAATGTTTGAGCATGATTTGAAGAAACTGGTAAGTTTTCCTAACTATGTTTAGTGAAATTCTGTATTAAGATTCTCGGTTTTCTTGAATAGTCTTAGTGTTTTAGCCATAACTTAGTCTACAGAACTACAAATTGGGTGATTCCAACTGTAAATGAAACCTAAGACATAGTACTAAAATTATCTAGAAGAGACCTAGACTAATTCTAGTTAAATGATATTGAAAATTGAGATTAATTATGGTAACCTAATACTGTCCCTATGTTGAAGCAGCTTGTGATTTTTGGTACATGTTTCATAATTTAGAAGTTGGAATGGCATGATTTTTAACGATATAAAAACTAGAGACATAGGGAAACAAATGTATAGAAAACTTCAAAACCAAATTTGAACCTTTGATATGTGAAAATTAAGGAACAAGTGGAGGCATGGTTAAATGAAGAGAAAATAGCATGGTAAATGGAGAGGAAAACAGCATATATATCCATATCTTATGTATGTTATTCAATAGGTATTAATTGGAAGCATGTAGATGCTATATATGTGGCTTAATGGTTGTTTAATGGCAACATGTATGTTGTACATAGTACAATGGTTCAATGAAAGGAAAACACTTGGTATATACTATGTACGTTATTTAAATGGAAAGAAGACAACATGCATAAATCATAGAAGTTGTTCAATGGTTAAATAAAAAGAAAATAGAATTTTAATCTTACAAAATGCTAAGATTTTGGCTAAGCCCTTTGTCATAAAATTTGTGAAACAAGGTGGTAAGTTATGGATGTACTTGGCAAGTTTTAGGAACCCTTCAAGGATCTCCCTCATAGCTGAGTAAGACAATAAAGTTTTCTTATCACCGTCGACTTAAGACTAATAAAGGAAAAGCACCAACACGTGGGGGTGGTTTACGATAAATGAAAAACTATGAGTGTATTTAAATTGATTTGTTAAGTTGGTTTTTACCTTACTATGAAAAGTATGTTTACCACTGATTTATATGTAGTGCTACTACTTAAATTTAAAAGTTATTCTTCATGAGATTACATATGCTTTGACTTAGCATTAAATTGAGTTTTGAATGCACTTGGAAACTAATGAAGTTGGACCCCGTCTCCGAGGCCCAACATTCAGACACACACAAGCATAGAAGACTCACCCCGACGCTAAAACTGACCTCAAGTAAGGGAGACCTCGGTGAGAAAATCTGGGTGGGCTCTTTAATGAAAAATTTCCCCTCGGTTCTAACGATTCTAACGCCACTGGAAACGCTCAAATTGAATCGGAAATGAAGTTATGGAAAAATATACTATCTTAAAGAAACAGTGAAAAATTACCCTTTACCGGCTTCAAGTCAAAATCTGAAAACTGTAGAGGCTAAGT
>JANITX010000005.1:1020712-1034861 GCA_027564395.1 Erythroxylum ulei
GTGTTTGGAGGTTTGTACAGACTGAGAACACTAACAGTTGTATAAATTACTGAGTTTGATGAAATGAAATGGAACACCGTTTGGTTTTAAAAAAGTTTCAATTTCATATTACTGTTTTATTATTGTGATGCCACGTGGAGTCTAGAGTTGTTTGTCTGTAGTTCTCTCTTATCGTAGGATATGTATCGGAACGACCTACGGGTATTCCGGTGGGTATTCTACGGTAAGAGGGCGCAACATCATATCCAACTTAACCATAACTTCATATCAAGGCCAAGATCAAATTGAAAATAAGAAAGATTTTCAAATCATATTTTTCATGGAAAATTGTTTCACTTGAATTCAGTTTACATGAATATAAAGGGCTCAAAATATTGAACACCTATATGGTATTTCTTTTGCAAACATATCTGTTTAAAATTAGTTCATATTCACTTGACCATAATTTCATATCAAGGTGAAGATGAAACTGAAATAACAAAGCTATTCTACTTATACTTTTTACGGAAAGATGTTTTCAGTTGAACTCGATTCATATGAACAGAAAGAACTCTAAATATTCAGCAAAGGCACATAGAATAAATCTTGTCTACTTCACAAATCTCCTAAGATAGACAAAATGATACATGCATTAACATACCAAAGAAAACTACAAGAAGTCAATAAACTAGAGAAATCATGAATTTTCATATGCATTACCTACTTGCACTTTCCTTCTTTTATATTTTTCTGTTTCTTCACTTCACGCAATTGTTTGACCATATTAATTACAATATTTAGAAATGCTTGGAAACAATTATCAAAAGCTAATGTGAGAGAAATTGACAATTTTCATATGTTGTCATGATTCATAAAGGGTTATTAGCAAATCGAGTGGTCAATCTTTCCTAGTACTTGGTCTACTATCTGCTGAAATAAATTCTGGATCGTCGTTTCTCAAATAACAACAAAATGTATGAAGACTTTAAAAATGAATTCTTGATTATTAATACAGAGTACCGACCTCGTAGTGACTTCAACAGACATGAGAATTTTCAGGAAGGTAGGATATGAGGAGAGGTTTTCTCAGCTCGGCTTCGGTCATTAACATGTGGTCTCTCAGTTGCAATTTCGCGAGCGTTATGTGAATGTGGGATTTATAATTGCTATATTATTGAATGGAATTATGATATAAGAGAGTCACAATTAGTTGTTTAATATCTGGTATCATTTCCCCATATTCACAATCTAATCTTTGAACGTACATATCACTCACATCATTGGTTCTCTGCTAAAGCATCTGTGTGGCTGTGCCTATGAAATCAAACCAAATATTGCATCCAAGCTATGAGTTGCTCAACATCATTTTAGCAATTGTTCACACAGGGTATGAAGATGACAATTGTTCGCACAGGGTTGATGATGTTGGATCCTATACTGATTGCTTTCTTCATTGTTTCAATGCCATCTGATTCTAGATATCCTAATGTTGAGATAAGATCAAATGAAACGTTGATGTGTTTGGTTGTTACAACCTCTTTTTTTGAGAAGCTTGAATGGTGCCAGATAATGAGAAATAGCGATCAAGGCTCGATTACATTGCAGAATAGAAGGAGATTTACATTCATTAGAAGAAATTTTCTAAAATTTTCCTTTTTTCTTATAAATCCGACCTGGAAATATTTGGCCTTTTAATGGTTGGGAGGCTGGTTAGGTTACAAAAGAGTACTTCCTTGATTGGAAATGAAAATTCTTAGTTTGATTTGGTTGAAGAATTTCCAGTTGGTTCCCTAGACTACCAGTAATATGATTGAGATGAAACTCATCCTCGCCTCGCGGCTTCAAATCCATTAATATTATTTAATACAAAAAAGAACTATTTCTCTTTACTATGACTTGTTTTAAGGAGTAAAACAAGATGTTCCCTTTGTTTCTTCTCTCATGCTCAGTGTCAGTCCTAGGCAGGGCCAGCAGGGCACTTGCCCAAGGCCCATAATGAGAAGGAGCCCCCTAACCCTATATTTTGGTTTTTGACTCCGATATCATATAACTAATTCACTCAAAATTGATGTAACGTCGGTGATATTTCGAAGAGTAAACATTAGGCAGGTTTCAAGATTGCAGGTAGTAAGTACTCCAAGATTGTAAATTTTAAGATTGCAGATTACGTAGGCTGCAGTTAGAGGTAGTAATAAATAATTTTAAAGTTGGGTGATTTTTGACTTGTAAGTTAACGTTAGGCAAGTTTATTTAACGTTATAAGTTAACATCTTATGCTTATAAATAGTCTTGAAATATTTAAGTGTACTTTTACCTTCTAATTTCTTTATTTTCATAAATATATGTATTTAAAGTACTCCAACTCAAAAAATAGCAGCAAAAAATTTTACGATTCTGTCGTCTGAATTCTGAGTATAATTTAAATGTAAAGTTTCTGATTTTTTAAATATATTTTTGCTCTTTGTTTTTTATTTTTAATATTAGATATTAAATTTTGCTATTTATTTTTTTTCCTCTATCACAAATTTAATACCATTTATATATCTTTGTGATATATTGTGAAGCTGTTGGAGTTTGGTTGTACTTGCATACTTCTTCCAGTTCCATACAGGTGCTTTTGTTCTTTTTCTAATCTAACTGTGTTATAATTAGTTTATATTATGTTGCCTAAAAGGCATTTGTCTGGAAGTGAAAAAAGAAAACAAGTAGCACAGTTGATAGAATCCCAAAAAGGAGCAATTAATAAATTTATTTAAAAAGTAGGCTCCTCTAATAAGAGTCCTAAGGAATTAGGTGAAGGTGGTTTTGAACAACATAAAGAAAACTTAAGTGATGAGATTAATATTCACGAGGATATTAGAAATCTAAGTGAGGATGATCATGTACCAAATGCATCCACTTCAAAAAATTTAAAGGCAGATGAGCAAATAAGCCCTATATTGGACATTTATGATCCTAGAAATTGGGATAATCTTGATAATAAAGCAAGGAATATTTTAGTTGAAAAAAGGCCTGTAAGAGAGTTGAATCTTATGTTTCCTTTAGACAATACCTCTCGTCATTTTTCATATTCTTATATTATAGAAATTTGAGTAATGGAGAGATTAGTGATAGAAAATGGTTGGTTTATTCTAAACATGTAGATAAAGTATATTGTTTTTATTGTAAGTTGTTCAAATCTACTAACAAACAAAGTAGATTAGCAAATAATAGATTTAGAGATTGGAAGCATCTTAGTGAGAGACTCAAAGAACATGAGAATTGCATTTAGCATATGACTAATATGAGAACCTGGAATGAATTAAGAGTAAGATTGAGCAAAAATAAAACAGTTGATAAAGATTTGCAATAAGAAACTGCAAAGGAGAAAGAACGTTGGAGACAAGTTTTGATAAGAATAGTTTATGTTGTGAAATATCTTGCTAAATATAATTTAGCTTTTCGAGGATCCAATGAGAAACTTTACCAAGATGGTAATGGTAATTTTTTAGGATTGATTGAGATGATTGCTGGATTTGATGTGATAATGCAAGATCATGTTAGACATATTCAAAATCATGAAATTTATCATGATTATCTTGGTCACAAAATTCAAAATGAGTTGATTTCTCTGTTGGCCCATAGTGTTAGAAGTTTTATCATAGGGATCATTAAAGAGGCAAAATACTTTTCTATTATTCTTGACTATACCCTAGATTTGAGTCATCAAGAACAAATGAGTTTGTTAGTACGAGGTGTGAATATTTTAAATAAAAAATAAAAATAGAGGAGTATTTTTTAGAGTTCTTAAAGATAGATGACACATCTTGATTGAGACTTTTCAATGAATTATTGAATGCATTTAATTCTCTTGATCTTAATGTTTATAATGTAAGAGGTCAAGGTTATGACAAAGGTTATAACATGAAGGAAAAACACCAAAGGATTCAAAAACGATTACTTGAAATAAATCTGAGAGCATTATATATGCCATGTGTTTGTTATAATCTTAATCTTACTCTCAGTGATATGACACATTCTTGTGTTAAAGTTGTTTCATTTTTTGGAGTTATGCAACGCATATATGCATTATTTTCAAGTTCTCCTAAAAGGTGAAAGATTTTACTTGATAATGTTTTAGGCTTAACTCTGAAATCATTGTCTAACACTTGTTGGGGGAGTCGAATAAAAAGTGTTAAACCTATTAAATTTCAAGCTCTTCAAATAAGATTGGCTTTGATGGAATTATCTAGATCTTGTGATGATGCTAAGTCAAAGAGTGAAGCAGAAAGTTTGGTTAGTGTACTTTAGAGTTTTGAGTTTTTACTTTGTATGGTTATTTGCTATGATATTTTATTCGCTATTAACATGGTGAGTAAAAAGTTGCAATCTAAATCTATGTGCATTAATACTACTATAAAACAATTAAAAGGTGTGATAATATTTTTTAAGAAATATAGAGATGAAGGGTTTGGCTCTAGTATGAATATTGCCAAAAGTCTTGCGCTTGAGATAAATATAAAGCCTACATTTCTAAGTAGACGTTTTATTATTAGGAAAAGACAATTTGATGAAATTGACTACAATGGAGAAATAAAATCAGCTGAGGATTCTTTCAGAGTTAATTAGTTTCTAGTTGTTATGGATATGACAATTGTTTCGTTGAAGAATATATTTGAACAATTAACAACATTTGATAGTATTTTTGGATTCTTATTTGGTTCAAAGAAATTGAGGTTATTGGATGATAACGAGTTAAGAGAATGTTGCACTAATTTTATAACGGCCTTTTCTCATGATAATGTGTCAGATGCGGATTTAGATGATCTTTTTTTTCTGAATTAAAAGTGTTGCAAATAACTTTGCCAAATGAGTTAAAGTCATCAGTTGAAATTTTAGAATTTGTTAAAGCTACAAATTGTTATCCAAATGTTTCAATTGCTTATTGAATTCTATTGACTATACTTGTGACTGTAACATTAGCTGAATGAAGTTTTTCAAAGTTAAAATAATTGAAAACCTACTTGAGGTCATCGATGTCATAAGAAAGATTGAATAGTTTTGCTATGTTATGTATTGAGAAGGATATGTTGATCAATATTGATCTTGATAATATTATTATTGATTTTGCATATAGAAATGCACGAAAAAATTGTTTTTCATAAATTATGATCATCTGTGTATTTGTTAGTGCAATTCTCTTAGTATTTTGCAGTCTAACATTGTTGTTTGATTGCTGCTATTGCTATTTTGTTGTTACTGTTACTATTTTTATTGATTTTATTATTTCTGATATTTGTAGGATATTATTAACTGATGTTATGATCATTTAATATTTGGTTGAGTGTGTAGACTTTTAAATTGAGTCATTTATATTTCATACAAATATATAAACTTTAAGTTTACATGTTTGTATATTGTCGATTTATTAAGATCCTTTTTTTAAATTTCGCCCAAGGCCTATAAAATGATAGGAACGACCCTAGGTCTGAGGGTATTGGGAGAACAACAGATAACATTGGGCTATGATTGAAAAAAATTGAAAATTTAAATATTTTATTTCCACTTTTTGAAGTTTGGGTTATAATTCAAATTTTTTTGAGCATTTTATTACTTTTTTTAAAATTCAGACTATAATTAAAAAATTGAAAAAAATTTAACCTTTTTTTAGTGATAAATCCCTTATTATTGTTATATGTTTTTTTTAATCTTGTCTATCTTTATCATATTATTTTATTTATTACTTATTTCATGTTTTATTTATTAAGTATTTATTTATTATTATTATTATTTATGCTATGGAAATAGAGTTTGTAATAATTAGAGACGAGATTTTGTACTTTTTTTTTTTTGGATGAAAAAGGAGGGCAAAACCCTAGAAAAAAACTAAACTCTTTCACACTTCACACTACTCCGCTCATCAGATCGGACCTCTTAAATTAGCCACCGCGAGAACCGCTGGGAAATTAGGCCCCATACGGTTCTTCTTGAAGTTCCTGTACTTCAAGTGCTCGAGAAAATGGGGGACCTGTCTGGAAAAATCGATTTGGAGAAGCTGATCTCGTATAGCGACGATCTGGTCGCCGTTTTGAAGGACAGGAAGGACATTAAGAACTTGACCCATTGTTTGGAACACTTCAAAATCGTCAGTTCCTCTTCCAACTCCGAGTACGACGACGTTTTTTCTCAGCTCCGAGGTCTGTTCGTGGAATTTTATGGGCAATTTCAATTCTTTTTTCATGTACATGGGTTTCATGGAAAAATTGTAATGTTTTGGCTGACAGGTTGATGTATTGATGCAGATTATGAGAAAAAGATAGATGAATGGAAGCAGAAGACAGAGAAGGCAGAATCTGAGGCTTGTGTAGATGGTGAACTGGAGATTGTGAAGAAGGAATTGGAGGCAGAGCTTGAGAAGGAGAGAGCTTTAATGGAGGAGCTAAGATATGCATATGATTATTCTGTGTTGTGTTTGTTGTTGGGAGTTTTGGTTTTGATTGGAATTTGGTTCCTTGATTTGTATGAACACAGTCATCAACGATCAGATCACTGATTTGGAAAGGCAGAGGATTTGTTTTGAAGAGCAAAAGCAACATCTAAAGGAACTCGAACAAGATGAACTGAGATTGCAGTGAGTAGATTGTCTTATATTGGATTTTGAGTTATACTCTGATTACTGTTCTCGATTCAAATGAATCATTTTTCTTTTGCTATGAGCTTGCAGGAGAAAGCTGTCAATGTATGCTTCTGTTACCAATGTGATTCCAAACTTGGATGATCGCTCCAAAATATCAGGACGTATCCTATGGTTTTTAAACATTGTTTTCAACGTAACGAGTCATATCATTGCTTTAGCATGTACTTGTTCAGATCCAAATCCAGTTCAGTCTACTTACTATAAGATCACAGACATTGTAGATAGAGATAAAAAGAAGGTTGAGATTTTTGAATTCAACCCATCAGAGATGAGTGCTTTTGATACATGCCAGACCATCTGGAAGATGATAAATCCTCAGTAGATAATTGGTCATTCTCTTGATTACATGTAATTGTGTGTTTATGTTTTGATTTAATGCCTGTACTTGAATCCATCTGTAACTTATATCTTCCTAATGCTTTTGTTATTAAGAGCATTTGGCATTCTTTTGACTTGAAATGATGATTTCGTGGTAAAAAAATACAGAATTCTGGCCCATCTATTGCTGGTTGATGTTGCTATTATTTGGCAACGATTGCATGACTTGATGATTCATTATTCTTCTTTTTGACCTCTATAAATTAAAATATACAATCTGATTCCTGAAATCTAAACACAAATCTTCTATAGCAAGACAATATCAGGGTTTTAGGGTAGTAATTGTGAAGTTAATCACTCAAGCAATGTAACTCAATTTCTAACGAATCAAGATAACCATTCGTTCTAGTATAAATAGTCATTTTCCGTTCTATTACATGCACAAAAAGAATTGAAGATTCAGAACTTAGGAGAAAAAATGGACACTCCCATGGCCATGGCAATATATGTAACGATGATGACTTTTTGAATGGTAGTCAAATGATCATAGGAGTGAAGGGGCAGAGTGCCAAAAACAAGATTATAAACTCAGAACTTTTAACTAGCAAAATTTCCTGGCCATGTCATGCAACTTTAACTGAAGACCGTAGCAGCAGGATCTGGTCATGACATATAAATAGTTTCACAAAGTTGTCTAGCTTCCTAATGCTAGATTTGTTCGCTTAGCTAAGAGACAACTATTATAACAAAATGAGACAGCCAATTTACAATACTTTACACCAACTACTTTGGAAGAGAAAGAAGCCTGAGACTCACAAAAATCCCCTATCGATGCTGTTGATTAGATCCACCCTTCCAAACATCATGCAAAAATGTAATTCTCAGTAGTTTTTTATTAGAGGGGTACCTGTATAAACTGAATCTGGTTAGATGAATACATACATCCAATCGTCGTCTTAAAAGAAGCTTACAGTGAATCGGCAGAAAAGAAAGGAGAAGAAATCTTACAGTTCATATCCTCTTACCCTCCATTTCTAGTTTGTGATGAGAATCATTCTTTAGTAACAGCTTAGGATTCCTTGGCCACAATTTTTCGCCACTTATCCCTGAGATCAGTCGGTGTTCTAGTGGAATGAAAAGTTTGACGACCGAAGTCCAAAATCTTCCTCCATGGGATGTTTTTGTTTACTTGAGTTGAGTACATTTGCATTCCTTTCTGCAACAAGGAAAAAGAAGCTGAGCATTCTTTATCAAGGTAACTTGGCCATTCTAAAGTAAAACCAATAATCAATCACCATGTTTTTTCAAATTGTATAAAAACAGTGCCTTTTCTTTCAAGAAATTTTTCAAAAATTAAGCCAGCAATTATATAATTGAGCAATATGTTACATTCAAATCAAGTTACTACTTTATTAATGATAAGATGGATGCTGTATGTCTTAAGCAACAAGAAGCACCATGCTCTGGGAATCTGTTAGCACCCTTCCTAGTTATCAGCATGCTAGTATTAGTACTAGTAAACAGCCACTAAGACATTCAAACCCACATCCGTAGGGGTACAATGGGGAAGGGAACAAATACAAATGCCACATAGGCTGGAGGTTAGGAATTAGTTACAGAGAGAGAGTGAGAATGAGGAGGTACAGAAGATATATAGGATTTGGTATAGAGAGGGGGGGATCATTATTCATATTCGGGAAATCATAGCTATTGTATTGGCCTGGAAGCCACACTTCCAGGAGGAAAAGGCTACTGTTGTACCTACTAAATACCTAAATAATACAATCTCTACTTCTGTTCTCTATCAGAATCTAACAAAGGAAAAGATGTTACATTATTTACTAACATCAACAAGATGAAACATATAGATCAAATACTGCACTCCTCAGAAAACCATGCGATATCATTCTCACCATTTGAGTCTCACAGCTAATATATATTTTATGTTCTTATATCTTCATCAAGTTGTTGGCAGTGCACTTGTTTAGCAAAGATTTTGAGTTTTTAAAACTGTGAAGTATCATCTAGAAATTAATAAGATCAGGATAAATGCAAAAATAGAAAGAAACTAGCCAGTTTGAAACATATGTTTGAGAGACAATAAAGTATGTTTGAGAGACAATAAAGCAACTAAGTGTCTGTACTCTTAGCATATCTTCCTCTTCAGGTGTCCAATACATTCTTTTACGCTTTTCATGAGAAAATTGCGGATTCACACTGCCAAAAGGGGAATAAAATGTTAGTTTTTACTTACAAAATTGCTCCAACTTCTACTCTACATAAAAAAACATGTAATTTCAAAAAACAAAATTATGTGAGACAGTCAAACTCACAAGCCCTTTGTAGATTCTTGGGGGTGTCTGAATTCTTTTGAAGGGTCAACTTTTTCATCATTATTGCAGTTGTTCTCATTCAAAATGGTGGTGAGTGATTCAGGGAATACATCTTTTGGTGATTTGGGATCACGAGGATGTGATTTCTTTCTTCTACAAATTTGTTTGACACGTTTCCGGTGTAAAGCAACAGTCTCAGCATCTGAATCAGGAATTTTATGCACTTTTTCGCCCGAACCTTCTTCCGTAGGTGCAGAATCATATCCAGTAGATAGCATGGTGGCCTCTGGCACATCTTGATTCTTTTGTTCTTCCTCCCTTTGGCCTTGATTTCCTCGAGGTGCTTTTACAAAATCAGGTTCATCTTTCACTAATCCATGACTTGCAGCAGTGACAATACCGCCTTCTCCACAGTGAGAAGTTACCGCTCGGGGTTCATCTTCCACACTCCCCTCTTCTCGGTCATCATCAACTTGTCCAATCTCCTCATTCTTCATCCCGCTGTCAGGTTCTAAAACTTCAACCTCATTAAGCTTGCAAAAAAATCCATTATTTCCATCTTCTTTGCATGCGGGCTCCATATGTGAAGTAACAACGTCCACTTGATCTTCAGCCACTGCCTCAATTTGATTACAGTTGGTGAGCTCAGCGCTTTCCTTTTCATGTGGATGAACTTTTTCCACTAGCACAAATTGATCATTTACTCCCTCATCTGTATATTCTTTATGTAAAGTACCTGGGTCCACTAGATCTTCAACCATTGCCTCGGTCTGATCAAAGTTCACTGGCTTGGCACTTTCATTTTGACATGAATGATCCTCCACTGGCATGGGTTGATTGTGTACTCCATCATTTGTACCTTCTTCATGTAAACTAACAGGTTCAACTTGATCTTCAACCATTGCCTCAACCTGATCATAGTTGTTTGACTTAGCAATTTCCACTTCACGCATAGGGACTTCCTTCGATGGCACAAATTCGACATGCACTCCATCACCTATCTCTGATCTATCCGAACGATCAGCACCATTTCTCTCTTCACTTGGAATATGTTCTCCAAATATCAAATTATTCTGCTTCTCTTGAACTTTACCAACAAATTTAGGGTCCATAAAATCTAGAAGAGCTTTCTTTGCCAACATGGCTTTTTTCTTCAACCGAATGGAATTTGCTGTTTGCCGTTTAAACCAACAAAAGGGACAGTAAAACTTCCCCTTCTCGTCAAAATTCGGCTTAAAGTTCATACATTTTTCATGATAAGCCATCAGGCAACCAACCTCACCACAAATAAACAACTCCCCAGCTCTATAACATTCCACACAGGTATCATTCTCCAGCCAAACTCTATCTATATCATCTAAATCACACCCCTCCCCAAGAAAAGAAGTCCCGCCGACCCCAAAACCACGATCACCATCGTCTTCATTGCCTAGTTCAACCCTATTCATGCTAGTTTCAGCATTGTTTGAACCATCCTGAGCAAACAACTATTTGTAACTCTTCAAATCAATAAAAGATTCAACACACACACACACAATCTCTCACACGTACAAAAGTTTTGAAATTCAAAACAAAAACAACTTGTCAAATGTACCTTGCAACCTGCACTAGGGACAATCGAAGGCTTCTGTGGCGATTTGGACAGTCGCTCCTTAGGGAAGCGCTTTTTCGCCCGCATCCCGCTAAACAGTAACGATCGTTCGAAGATAAGGTTGATTTCTTCGCTCGTGTTGCCAAAAAAAGAAGAAACTGAACTGTGACAGAGACAACGGTAGAGGCTAGGAGGACTCCCAACAATGGCGGCAAATTGAGGCTCCCTAGATGGGACGCTTTTGGGCCATTTTTGGGCTATCTCGAAGCGCAAAATAGACTCTTCTGCTTTTCAGTGTGAGGAATTAAAAATTGTTAAAAAAAATTTATATTGAGTATTTTTTAATATAAATATATATTATCTCATATTAATATTAATATGATTTATAAAATATGTAAAAATAATATAAAATTATATAATTCTTCAACAGTTCAATTCTTAAAATTTTGTATATAATAATTTGTCAATCTCATAATTAATAATTAATAATTCATGTATTTCATTTAAATTATTTAACACATTTACCTATTAAAATAAAATAAATGTTGGAAGCAATTGTTAAAATTTCTAATACATAACCATTTTAAACTTATAAACAATAATGTTCGGTTAGTTTAACTGCAAAAAGCTATTTAATTTTTATTATTAAAAATTAATCAATTTATTAATTAATCGGTCAAATTTTGTAAATTAATAAATTATTATAAATTAAAATAAATAAATATTTATTTATTTAACAGTAATTTTTCAATTAAACTTTAAATTCTTCGATAAATAAGTACAATCTCTTTTAATTATATTTCAAATTCTTCAATTTTATTTAATCTTTAGTCGATTTTATAACGGTCTAATATTAGTTGAAACTTTTAAACATTAAATCTCTTATTTTACTGATTTAATTTTCGATTCGATTTTTAAAACATTTTTTGAAGAGTAAAATATTTTGAAGAAACACTTTCTAAAACATGGTTTATAATAGTTAGAGATATTTGAAGAAAAACACCAAGTGTTAATATTCTATTAGAACCCTTTTGAAGGTTCCTTCAATGAAGCCTTCTTCAACCTTGGCATACTCTTGAATGCTCCACCAGATGTAAAGTTCTTTGATTTAAACCTCATTGAATCAGAAGTTGGATTAACCTCTCTGATTGAACTAGTCTTTGGTGGAGAAATTGTGCATGCTCTAGGTGCAGCGCTGGCTTTGAATGCATTGCAAACATAACCTGTAAAGTTCTGATAATCCTGCATTGAAATAAGGTACATTAATGGCTGCCACTGAAAGAGAGAGGTGAATGGAAGCTCTAGGCTAGAGAACTAACAGTTCCAATCGAATGATTGTTGATCACTACCCATGGCATGAATGTGGGAGGCGGATTCAGATGTGCGGTTTCTAAACCAAATGCTAGTCCAAGCTGCGTAGAAGTTGGCACTCAAATTTAGAACTGATCATAGGAACAGGAGAATTTATTATTCAAACTGAGTAGGGTTGGCAATAAGATTTTGTCCGTTAAGCTGAGAAAGGAAAGGACAGTAAAAATCAATGCTTTTCCAATCTATGCTCATAAAAGAACTGAATCAAAAGGACTGACCTTTGTTCCATTACCACTTCTGTAGCAGTCCAAAACCGGTTTTGCAGACAATCCAAGTGAGTCAAAACAAGACTTCCAGTCCTGATGCCTTCCTTCAATGACCAAGAACTCAAAGCAGTAACTCAAAGCATAAATCTTGTTCTGCGATGGAGTTTTACAGCAGAAAACTCTTCAGTAGTTATAATCTATATGACAATTTGAGACCATACAATAAAAGTTCCTTATCATAGACTTTAACTAAGACAATTAAATTCTTCATTGAAGACTCAACCACCATAGCTAAACCTGGGAGACGAGCTGTGATAGATTTTAATAATTATAGTCATTGAATCAGAAGGCAAGTCCTACCTCATCATTCAAGATAGTAATGGCACAGGCTTGTATTATATTGAGCTGACATTCATCAGGACCATTCTGCAAGTTCACAATACTTTTGAGATTATAATCAATTAACTCAACAAAATCATTATTTTAGAAGGGAAAAGAAAAGTGGAAATTTTCAAGGAGAAAAAATAGATCAAATTTAAAAGAAAAGATGGGTCCCCATGCTTGAAGATGTTAATGCATTATGATGTTAAAAAAGTATGTCCTGAAACACTAAAATGAAGCTTCAATTTTGCAGTGTCCTTAATTTGGAAATGCAGGTTCTTGAAGATTTTAGCTAAAGTCAACCAAAGACCATCTTCTTGTTCTGACATGAAACCGTTCAACCAGGAAAACACGTGAAATAGATTCTTTTGTCCCGGTTATGGTTATGCAGGTTATGTTAATCAATCTAGTTAAGTCACAGTAATGCTCCTGAGTAACATATCAGCAAAATCCAGAGTATCTGGTAACGACTAACCAGTAAAATGAACAGAAATGAAGACGAAGAAGGCAAATTCTGACCTGACAAGCGATGGTTTTGTTAACTATATCAACACGAGCACTACCCCAAGGTACCATCCTGAGATTGGTGATGCTGATAAGACCATTGTTGAAGATGGTACCAAGGTTCTGGACAATGAATTTAGCTGAAGGTATGGATAGAGATTCATAGTAAATTGACAGATTAACTTTTTGAGAACCAACAGTGAACGGATCCTGAATCTCTAAGCAAGAAGCAACTTGAAATGGAGATACCAAGATGACCAAAAGCAAGCTAGGAAGGGACAAGTAGACCAGTTTTGCAGAACCCATTTTTGCGCACAGTGGATAGATGCTTCTTTTCCTCAGGTGTCCTGAATATGTACTGCCTGCCACAAGATCACAACTCAGTGAGGATTTTTTTCTTTCATAAAGAGCCATTAATACCCTTTAAGTTCTTATCATAGACATTCATTCCCTAGATGACAGAGACTGGCTTCAAATGCATAGAATGCTCTTTCAACTTCTTGATTAATGATTATTGTCTTTTGCAAGCCCCATCATTTTCATTATCATAGGGTCCTAAAAGGACTAGGAATACTAGGAAGCTTTTATCTTTGTATGGGGCCTAAATGCAATCTAGCTGTGCAGATCTAATCAAAATTCGCGTCTTTTCCGATTACTTCGAAGCTTCAACTAAACGTCTAGCCTTCTTTGCACTCACCTACCCTTTTCCCTCCATTACTTCTGATAATACGTATGCCTCTAAGTAGCTCAGTTGCTTCTTGCATTTGTAGACCATTTGGTAGAGGATAAA
>JANITX010000005.1:1094055-1112012 GCA_027564395.1 Erythroxylum ulei
GAAAGTGATATGTGTCAATTTGACACTAGTCCAAGTTAAAGAAGAAAAGGACAAAACTAATTAATGGCTGATTATTAGATTTTTTAATATAGGTAAAGTGTAGAGTCCACTAATAATAATTTGACCTAAGTTAATTATTGTCAAAATAACTAGAATTGGTAATTTGTATAGTTAACCCTTATCGCTTATAAACCCTTTAATATTTTTATGTTTAATCAATATGAGATATTTTAACATTCTCCTCAAGTATAACTGAGATTGAACATCCAATTGTTACTTGAAATAAACACAGTAATAATTAGACCGGACCACTAAAATTGGACATTCAGATAAACAACCGGATATTGTATCTTTGAGCGGATAGAGTTATAAAAAAAAAACTATAAACACCATGTGGTCCGTACAGGAAAAAGGAGATATTGATGAAGCTGTTGAGGCAACTTCAAGCCAAAGAATCTGAAAGTTACTATGTAACCCCTCGAGATATGATTAGGTTAAGATTCCTGTGATCATAACAATAAGATCACTGTTTGCTTAATTCTCTTACTCTGGAAAAAGAAAACAAAGAATGAGATTTTCGTATGTTCTGCAACTTTTCTGCAATGGAATGGATGAGAAAACTGAATTTGGACACGAACTCCAAAATGGTTTTGACCGCGATGAAACGTCAATGGAGTAATGTATATATATCAGGTCTGGCCAAGATTCTACTGTCATTATATAGGCAAGGTCTAAATCAGAACCTATCAATCATGACAGCGGTGGCTAGGTTAGATAAGAACAGGTTCGCAAGTTGGCCTGAAAAGTTCATCAGCTTTTGGGAAAGATCAGTAAAAGCTAACAACTGCTATGCTTAACTTTATAGTAGGGAACTGCAATGTTTAAGAGTTAAAGTATCTGCAAGATAATGCCTGTACGGGTAGTCTGGTTGGTCATTTAGCAGGGTCAATTGATTCAAGGTCTTAGGTTCGATTTCCGGTAACGAAATGAAGTGGCCGCTTTGTTAGGTGGTTAATCCGGATTAAACCGTGATTCAATCCTCCAGCGATAATCGGACCTGCGACTGGGGGCCCTTGAGATTGGGGACTCAACCTTTTAATCCAAGTATCTGCAAGATAATAATATACATACCTTGTTCTTTAGTATATAATTTATCTAGATTCATATTTTATCTTGGTCCTATTAATATAATTCATATTATATCTAACACAAAAGTATATAATAATTTAAACTTAGATGTTTTAGATAAATAAAATAATAGAAAATACATATTATACTAATTTTAACTAATCTTTAATTTGCATATTTTAGTAATTTAAAGCATTTTATAAAGAAGTTGTTTTCATAACTCGAATTTGTGATATTTTGGTCACAAATGAATAATTCTATCAGTTACTTAAATTTTTAAGCAAATTGTTAAAATTTTCTATCGTTACTTACAAAAATTGTTAAAAAAATGACAATAACAAAATTTTTATACACTTTTTTTTATTCAAAATCTCTTAACGAGTTAAAAAATGAATATTTATAAAATTCATTTAAATTACTAACAACTTCATTAAGTATTTGCATGATAGATTTAATAATTTGGAGACAATCTCTTTATTAATTAAAGATAAGGTTGTGTATTATTGGATCTTTCTAAATTTTACATGTCAGTGAGATTTCTATTGAATGTTATTGTTGTTGATATATGGTCAATAGATTTAATAAATATCTTATTTAACTCGACAAAAATATCATTTTATTATTTGGTTACAACTCACTTAATTACATCATTGATTAACTTATTTTGTTATTCGATCAAATTTTAATATGTTAGCCTTAATTTTTTAGCATAGAATAATAATTTAGTTAATAATACAGATTTTCAGTTGAGAGACATGGATAATTATTAGTGGATTAGTTTAGGGTAGTTGGTAACGAAGGGTTTTATAGGAAACCAAGAGCAGATCATCAGGCCAACTATTGCTTTCAACAACCATATTCGAATCCGTTTTCCACAACTCCTACTCACGAAAAGGAATCATCAACCACCGCACAAGTAAATAAAGAAACTTCATGTATATATATATATAAGAGTCGAAGCTGTTTTTGAAGAATGGTGATTTGTTACCAGCAAGTTTTGATGGGCACGCATACTCCAATTCTGGGAATTCGTTGTACCTTTCAGTCTCTTGTTTGCCTTCTTGTTGCTGCTGTTTTTGTTATATGTACTATTCATTTAACACAAAGTAGTAGTGGAGAGCTTGTTTTGGATAGGACTGCAAGTAAAAGCTCAGGAAACTTGGTTTCTAGGTGCAATTTGTTCTATGGGAAGTGGGTTTTCGATAATGGAACTTACCCTTTATACAAAGAGCGAGAATGCAAGTTCATGTCGGATCAGTTGGCTTGTGAGAAGTTTGGAAGAAAGGACTTGAGCTATCAGAACTGGAGATGGCAACCTCATGAGTGTGATCTTCCTAGGTTTCCTTTCTTTATTTTCTTCTTTGGTTTTCTGCTGAAGAATATATGTAGTTAGGGTTGGAATTAAGACAAGGTTAGGTCTAACTGGGCCAGTTTGATTGAACTTTAAACCAGGTTTAAGTTCAAAAAACGATTTAAAAGGTTCGATCGTCTGTTCAAAATGACTCAAAATAACGTCATTTTATATAATTGATCTAAGTTTTAGATATAATTTGAGTTGCACTTTTATAGAACTATCGGTTCAGAAAGCTAACTGTTTATCTGAAATGACTTACTTTGAAAATTTTATTCCACGTAACGTTGTTTCGAACAGTTCGTTTAAATTTTGCACCGAACTCTAACCATACTTTTTTGGAATCATCGACCTAACCCTACTGTTGCCATCCTTATATTAGTACAATAAACTGAATTGTGCAAGTCTATTTATGTTTATGAGATTTGTGGAATGTTTTTGTTGTTGTCTTATATGACAATTAAGGTTCAACGCCACGAGATTGTTGGAGAGGCTAAGGAACAAGAGGCTTGTGTTTGTAGGGGACTCGTTGAATAGAGGTCAATGGGTTTCAATGGTCTGTCTCATCGATGCATCACTTGCTCCGGAGCATTCGTCCATGCATAACAATGGCTCCTTGATGTCTTTTAAAGCTCATGTGAGATATCTGATCTCCACAACTTATGCTCTAATTAAACCCACCATCACCATGAGATGTTGAGATAGGCCAAGTTGGCCTAAGGTCCCAATTTGAAAGGGTGCATTCAGGGGTGACAATGGACTGATTGAGCTCTCATTATTAAGAATTGAGTTCGAGTCCAAAAAGTTTAGCAAGTTCAAATTCGAGTCTGATCAGTTTAAATAAGTAAATTCGAATATAAATTTGTTTAAATTTCAAACGTACTAAAAACAACTTAATCCCCATTTGATAGGTTAGGTTTGAGTTTTTTAGTATTAGTCTAAACCCAAAAGATCTAAATTAACCCATTAAAAATATATTGACAAAATAATTAAGAATTAAGTATATCTATATAAAAACATTTTAGGTTGATCTTTAAATTTGATATCTTTTATTCAAAAATTAATCAAATTAAGATTAATTTATTGATTTCAGATTAAATCAAATTTAATCGAATTCAGATATTATTATTACTGTTAATTTTAGGCCAAATCTATTTAGGTTCAACACTATTGTCATCCTTAATTCGTGGGCTCCCAGTAGGAATTATAATTTTCTTTTTGCTATTGAGGGGCTTGATGATCCTGTTTTTGTGTGACATGAAGGAATACAATGCATCAATAGACTTCTATTGGGCTCCAATGTTGGTGGAATCAAACTCAGATGATCCAGTTAATCACAGGGTCCCTGATCGAATAGTCAGAGTTGGAGCAATTGAGAAGCACGCCAGGCACTGGACTGACTCAGACCTACTTGTCTTCAATACCTATCTTTGGTGGAGAAGGTCCAAAATGAAAGCTTTGTAAGCTCCTTCTTCTTCAACCTCGTACGGTGTCTTCTTGTTCGATCATTAACATGTAATCTGAATCTGATACGGAAATTCATCAGGTGGGGTTCCTTTGAAAGCTCAGATGGAATTTACAAAGATCTGAACATGCCAAGGGTTTACGAGATGGCTTTGGAGACATGGGCTAATCGGTTGGAGGTTCATGTCAACCGTAGTAGAACACGAGTGTTCTTTGTCAGCTTGTCTCCAACTCACCAAAAGTATACCAGAATTGAGTTTGACTCATTGCTGCTACTAATTTCTGTGTTAGGATTAGTAAATGAAAACATTTACAGAGAGTAAGATTCTGATATGGTGTTTCAAACAATTGCAGGGCACAAGAATGGGGAGGATCTGAAGATGGAAACTGCTATGGGGAGACAGAACCAATCTTCCAGGAGGGATACCAGGGACAAGCTTCATGTCCTGTAATGATGCGAACAGTTGAGAAAGTGTTGGATGGGTTGAGCACAAGAGGATTAAATGTGCAGATGATGAACATCACACAGTTAACAGAATACAGAAAAGAAGGTCACCCATCAATGTACAGAAAGCAATGGGAAGCTTTAACCCAAGACCAACTTTCTAATCCAAGTAGCTATGCAGATTGTATACATTGGTGCCTCCCTGGAGTGCCTGATGTTTGGAATGAACTTCTTTATGCACACGTCATGAATCTTTGACATACAAGAAAAGTGAAAAGTACATTTCATCCATACTGCCCCTCCTTGTTTTCAAAATGGACCGAAAGTTAAACTCAAACTATTTCAACCATGTTCTATTAAATTTCATCCAAGATTTAATGAAATATTATAGAAACACCACGATCGAAACAGGATGAATGTGATTCAGTTAAACCTATCCTCTTTAAAATATGGGTATTGATTAAATAAAGAAAAAAGTATTGTTTTTTAATCATGTTCGTCAGTTTGCTGCGTCGGTTTTATAAACTAATCTTACCCAGTCATTGGATTTATAAAACAAATCAGGAGTTTCACACGCTTGTTTAGAAAACATTCTCTCTTTGCTTCATTATATAATAATAATAATAAAGTAAATAATTACTCTTCCTAAGAACAAGCTTTAACTGAATTATTAATTTTTCTTAATTTATATATATATAAAAAGAAACACACAAGTGATCTCCTGCTTCCATCTTACAGGCCAAAAACAGTAAAATCCGTTACTCAGTGTTCCCAGGATTGTGGAATCTGAAAGTCTATAAAAGAGAGTTTTACATTTTACTGCTAAAACGGACAGAAATAAGTAGGGAGCATTACTAACTACACAAAATTTGTGGATGAGATGAACCGATACAGACCAGCGAAGTGACGCCACAGGCAATTGCATTTGTCTTACACAGATCAACAACCCTACAACCCTTTACACCTAAGTGACAGCTGGGAACAATCTGAGTCGTCAAAGATTCAAACTTTAAGCTAATAGTATGGTTGGCAACACTGTATCATGCCCTCTGTTACTGCCCAAATCAATACATAGACCCGTGTCCATGGAGCGATCTTTGACAAAATCCAAGCTCGTTGAATGAAGTATCGTTGTCAAGGTTTCAAGGACTCAGTATTTTTGGTAAAGAAATAGAAAGTTGGGAACTTTGACATTGGATTCATGTTCAGATCATGACTCCAAGATGGAGCAGAAAGAGATCCCATGTCCCATTAGTAGCACTTGTGTTTATGGTGTTCATAGGTTGTTCAATCCTCTTCATCGAGAGAAGCATTCAGCAAATCCACAACGAACCTGATCATGTGCCTCACCATCAAGAAAGTGCAATCAGATACATAAAACCGAATCTTGCTCGCCAGTCGAATGGTAATGCTTTAGGTAATCTGAGTTTTCAAGGAATCTTTAGTCTAAAGGTCTCATGACTCTAATCTTTACTCTATTCTTCACTGTTCCTAGCGAGTGTTTTCTTGGCTTTGTTGTTCTGAAGCCAACTCCTTATATGTTACTGTGTATTGGGATTTTCAGAGTTTTTGGATAGGTTCAGTAGATGTAACTTTACTAGGGAGTACAGTGGCAAGAGAATCTGGTTGAGTGAAACAGAACTAGAATTGGGTTTTGGAAGGGAGGATTTGGAGACTTGTGATGTGTTTAAAGGCAAATGGGTATTTGATAATGTATCGTATCCACGGTACAATGCATCAGAGTGCCAGTATATGTCAGACCAATTGGCTTGTCAAAAGCATGGAAGACCTGATTTGGGGTTTCAGTACTGGAGGTGGCAACCCCATAATTGCAATTTGAAGCGGTATTTCTCTTCTTTATTCACATCTATTTGAGTTTCTTTCGGTGTCAAGAAGGTCTTTTCATGTGCAAGAATTGAACTTTCTAAAAGTCTGTAGGTTGATTAGCCTCTTGAACTTATAATTCTCCATCTAGAACTAGAACTCTGATAGTGTGAGAAGCTTTTGAGTGGTTAATGCCTGAAGTTTTGGTCAAAACTGGAGCATTAGCTTAACAGATCTTATGATTCAGGTTGACAATTATGTTTCTTCTTCTTTTGATGTTGTAGATGGAGTGTGACAGAAATGTGGGAGAAGTTGAGAGGGAAGAGACTAATGTTTGTTGGGGATTCACTAAATAGGGGCCAGTGGATATCAATGGTGTGTTTATTGCAGTCTGTGATTCCAGCAGAAAAGAGGTCCATGACACCCAATGCTCCTCTTACTATTTTCAGGGCAGAGGTAGCTAAAAATACTTTCCAAGAAGCACATTTATGATTGCTTAAATCATTTTTAATTTGTAAGCAAGGGAAGAGATCCTGTAAAGTTTTGAAGTTATGAATTGTAAGATCTGCTTTGCTCTTTGTGCGTGTCATAACAGGAGTATAATGCCACCGTGGAGTTTCTTTGGGCACCTCTTCTTGTAGATTCCAATTCCGATGACCCGGTTAATCATAGATTGGATGAGCGCATCATCCGTCCAGATTCAGTTCTAAAGCATTCCGCAAAGTGGCAGCATGCTGATATACTAGTTTTTAACTCGTACTTGTGGTGGAGACAAGGCCCTGTTAAGTTGTTGTGAGTATTGATTTGTCCACAAATGAGATCCGGATAAAAATTATCACACATTTGATGTTTTCTTTGCACTGCATACACTTTTGTAGATGGACTGCTGAGGAAAATGGGTTTTGTGAAGAACTAGATGGGTTAGGTGCTATGGAATTGGCCATGGGAGCCTGGGCAGACTGGGTAGCTTCAAATGTTGATACCAACAAGAAAAAGATATTTTTCGTTACAATGTCTCCGACCCATCTATGGTGAGAATCTGCATTTTCCTTGAGCATTATTCTAATGAAGGTTCTGAGATATCCATTAATGGACTTTCTTACTAGGGTTCATGTCATCTGGATTCATGAAATATAATCATCCTGTCTATATCTGTATCTGTGATCTGTGATCTGAATTCCTATACACATTGATATAACCCTGAAAATGAGATTTTCTTCTGGTTAAGTGCTATTCTAGATTGTCATGATCACACTCCGGAATGAAATATTTCAAATGTTCCTGAAAATTCTTGCTCCTGTTAGACCATTCATATCTATATTTGTTAGGATTTTAATTCCGGTGCTTGGAAATTATATTGACATGGTGTTCTTGATGTTGTTTCAACAATTTCCTCAACTCAGGAGCCAAGAATGGGAGCCTGGAAGTGACGGGAATTGCTATGGTGAGAAGAGCCCTATCAAATGGGAGAACTACTGGGGAAGTGGCTCAGACTTGCCCACAATGCGCATGGTTGATAGGGTACTTCGCAGATTGGATTCAAAGGTTCAAGTTCTCAATGTTACTCAGCTATCAGAATACAGGAAAGATGGTCACCCTTCCATCTACAGGAAATTCTGGGAGACATTCAGCCCTGAACAATTGTCAAACCCTAAGTCCTATTCTGATTGCATCCATTGGTGCCTGCCTGGTGTGCCTGATGTATGGAATGAATTGCTGTTTCATTTTCTGTAGAAGGGTAAGTAAAATTCATTCAAGATTTTGATGATTTTTGTACTAGATGTAGCAAAGGAACTGAAGATTTATTGTGTGAATTTGAAAGGAAATTACAAGTCTTCAGAAAATTGGAGGAGGAATGCATAGCATAGAATATAAAACTGTGTAAAAACACAATGATCTGCATTTTCACTTCAAGAAAAACCAGGTTTGGGGTTTCAACATGGAAGAAAAAGATATAAATGAACTGATGTAGCTCTTTCCTGCATCAGACTATGATGTGTAACCATTGAATTTGGTGTCTTTTAAAACACCAAATTCATGAAAACCATAGGAATAGCTTGAGTTGAACTGCATGAACGCAATGAAATCTTAGATAGGGATGGCAATGGGGCAGTGTTGCCAAATTTTTTTAAAATTAAAGTACAAAATAATTTCTTTTTTTTAATTAGGTTCGAGCTTGGATTGTCCAAGTTCAAACTTACCTGAAGCTTAACTTTTCTCAACTTAGAATGGTTGAATTTTGGATCAGTCTGAGCCTAGGCTTGGTTCACAAATTGACTCATGGAAAATACCTAAATAGATATGTATTAATGGGTCAAGTTCTCATCCCTAACTTTGGAGATTGGCAATGGGAAGCCTGAAAAACTGGGCTTTTGGGAGTTTTGTTTAAGTTTAAAGAATATATATTAAAATCACGTCATTTGGACTTTAATTGAATGAACCAGGAGTTTAGGGTTTCAGATTGGGCTAACTTGTGAACCCTGAGCCCAAATCTTATTCAATTCTACCTGTTCAGGCATTAGGGTACTTAGCATGTTGGATTGAAAGGTTCAAGTTCTCAATATTACTCAGCTATCAAAATGCAGGAAAGATGGTCACCCTTCCATCTACAGGAAATTCTGAGGTCATCTAAACGGTCCAATAAAAACATTATTTTAATTAAATTTCTCAAATCTTGAACACTATTATCATACCTAACCAAAGATGGTATTGGTCCGATCGAACTCGGGCAATGCTTAGGTTTAGGTCCAATATAAAATTCGATCAAACCTACGGCAAGTAACCTAAATTCCAACTTGATCAGACTTAGGTTTAAAGAATTGGGTCAATTAAATCAAGCTTGAATCTAACAAAGCCCAAATATTTTTAAAATTTTCAAATTTAACTAAAAATTTGATCAAATCAAGCCGAGTCCATTGAGTTAAGTCTGACTAGCCCGGATCCGAATGCAACGCCTAGGCCTAACTAGCTCCCCTTTGGAGGCTTCAATCTCCAAATTTCTTAAGTGAAAGAATCCAAAAACAAGATTTGGTAGATGGATGGATGGATTAGTAATTCTTCATAAGAATAAGTGTGAGTAGGTGTTCTTAGAGTTCTATTGAAGTCAAAGCTTGGAAGAGTAAAAATCATATCAAATTAATACATAATAATAATATAATACCAATTTTATACTTTGGCCCTCTTTCAACTCAACCTTTTGAAGCATATCCAAAGCTTAGTACCATTCACTCGCTGCGTATCTTAAACGTCAAGAATAGACCTTTATTTCCGTATCTGGAATTTCGGGACATGTTCAGCTAATTTCGGTTCCTGTATCAACCATTTTGGCTTTTTATAAAATATATATATATATATATATATATTACATTATTTCTATGTTAAGTTAATTCCATTATGAATAGGTCAAGCATACACACATCTTCCGGCAGAGTTTTTGGTAGTAGGGGTTTTTTTTTTTTAACGTAGATCGTCTACGAGAGAACCTTTTTAAGAAGTCAATTAACTGTTTGACTGTCATTTAAAAAAAATTTTTTTTAATAAGTTTCATAATTTGACAACATAAAAATAAAAAATATTTTTATTTTTAACTAAATTTTATTTTGTAATCCAAATTATTTATGCATATAAATTATTTAAAGTATATTAAACAATATGCAAGAGATTAGAGAAGATGAGTTTGCAAGATAAACGTGAATATGAGTTTGTAGATATTGTGGAAATTATGCGTAAAACATAAGGGTAAAAGGAACTAAAAAATAGACTCATTAATTGATCTGAGAAAATCTACTTGAAAAAGTCATTTGAGAGGCTTTTTTGAGAAGCTTCAAATTTAAATTTATTAAAAAGTTGTATTTTGGTTGCCAAAAAAAAACCATATCTATTAAAGAAGTTCATTTTTATTTTACAACTAAACACCCATTTTTCTTTAAAAAACTTTTGTGGTGGAAAAAAAGTATTTATTGACCTTCCAAAAAGTCATCCAAACAGACACTTAATCTTATTCTAATCTTTTTTAAGATTTAAATAAATTTATATTATTAGAACCTTGGAGGAATCGGTAAAAGTTACTCTTTTGTGATCAAAAGGCCGTAAGTTTGAATCATAAAAACAGACTCTTTATAAAAATACAATGGGAAGGTTGCGTACATCAATGACCCTCCTCGGATCCTGAGAAAGCGGGAAGCTTTGTGTACTGAATACATTAACTATTTTTAATTTTATTTTATATATTTAAAATGATGTTTTTTAGGGAATATATTTAAAATGATATTAATAACACTTTGAATATAAATTACTTTAAAATTTTTCTTGAAATTTAATAATTATTTCATGTTAACTTTACAATTTAAATCTAACATATGTTGAAATAATTTTAAAACAAATTTTCAAATATTAATCAATAATGTGTAATCTACACATCAATATACATCAAGAACTTAATTATCGGAAACAATGTGTCTATTAATTAGGAGTAAGGTTGCATATTACTGGATTTCTTTGTACATTAAATCTACTGGTTATTTTAAATTAGTTTGAAGATTAAATTAAAATATTAAGAAAATAATTAAATTTTCATATGATCATATCTTAAAATTAATTTTTAAACTCAAGATTAAATCAAGAACATTAAATTTTTTAAAACTTTTTTTTAAAATCTTTAAAATCAGTATTTAATGTTAAAGCATATTTTTAAAAGGCAAAAATTGACCCAAAAAAAATAAGGACAGTACACTAGCAAACATTAAAACAATTAATTAATTCCTCTGGAGCATATAGTACAGACAGTCTGATATTATATTATATTATAAAAATTATTCCAAAAAAAGCAGAGTCAAACTGGCAGAGTCAAACAATCAAAATTAATGGGATGATCATGATCTGGGTACGCTATGATGTTCGTGCAGAAACTTCCAAAAAGCCGCATCAGCGTCATCGTTCATGGGTCTCACTCTCACCCTCAGTATATATCCTTTTTCTTTTTTTTTTCAATCTTGTCCAGTTGTCCCTTAACAAGTAATGCAGCCAACGGCAGAAGCGGATCAAGCGCCCCTTACACGCACATAGAACACACATTTTCTGAACATTTACTGAGGGATTGCATTTGGTGTACCTAACTGACATCAATTTCAATGGACCTCCACCTCCACGATCATGACCTCTGCTTCTTCACTCTTATTGGGTATCTGAAATTTTCTGATAACTGTCGGTTGATAATTTGACTGTCTTTTGTTTTTTTGAAAAATTTAAAATTAAATAATAAAATCATTCTAATTGATATTTACAAATTCAACATAATTTTATTTTCGACTCGTTGAGTTTCAAATTACTAAATGCGAGAAATGGTATAATAATAATAACAACAATTTAGATATATAAAATTTAGAAAAGTTTAATAGTACACAGTCTTATTCTTATGTAATACAAAGATTGTTTTCAACAAAAAGAGAAATAGCGTCGAACAGAATATATCCCTTAAAACATTAAATAATTTCGAAAAGTTGTGTTGGACTTATTTTAATTTTTTAAAATGAAAACTACAATTCTTTTACAAATTTTAATAAAAATTAAAGTCATACTAAATTTACAAATATTGAATCTCCCTTTTTAGTTCAATAATAATAATTTTAACAACGATGACAATAATAATAATACAATTATTACCATTTTTTGATCGAGTGATAATTATTAAAAATAATATTATTTTATTATAAATAACACAATTTTAAATAATATTCAATTAATTAATTCTTACTTTATTTTATTAGTAAATAACACCTAATGAGAATAGGGTGGTACAAACCTCCAATCCAAGGCTCGTGGGCAAGAAAAGAAGCCCTGCAAAACTTCAGCGCCAGCATTTACTTACTGCTCCAAAAATATCTACCCCATGCCATCATTACTTCACTTGATTTTCATTTATTAAAAAAAGTCAAAATAAAAAAACAAACAAACAAACCCAATTCACGTTCCACTTTAACCGTTCCTGTACCAATTTTGACGTATGTGTCGGATCCATTTGAAGCCGTTAAGGTTACTTGTCGTATAAATTTGATTTAAATTTAATAGATTAAAATCAAATTAATTCATTATTTTAAATTAATTAGTGATAAAAAATTCGATCGGTTTAATAATAAAAACCTTAAATCGGTCCATTTTTATTTAATTTTCAAACTTTTGTTATTAAAAATCAATCGATCGATTATTAATTAGTCAATTTTCTTAAATTAATAACTTTTATAAATTAAAATAAATCAATTAATTTTTAATTAAACTTCAAATTTATTATGAATAAGAACAATCTCTTGCAATTATATTTCAATTTTATTTAATCTTTATAATGCCGATTAAACCTACGTACCCTTCAATTTATTAAACTTTAAACATCTTATTTTATTAGTTTAACTTCTAGTGCGATTTTTAAAATATTAATTTTTAAACTATGAGTCATTAATTTAGTATATGTGATATCATAATGAATTAATTTAAACTTATTAGACATATCGATATTTTTATTATGATTATGTACTTTATTTAAGGTATAATAAGTATTATCTTATTTATATTATTTTAGTAAATAATGTAAATTGATATCGAAAAATAATATTTACTTAAAAAATATTAAAAGTATGACCGTACACAATTTAAGGTCTCGGTATTGACAATTCACACAGCATGAAAGTCTGAAATTGAGGTCTCGCGCCTCTCGCAGTCTTGCTGAGGCTTCGATGACCGTGTTTGTGTACTGAAAAAGGGAGGGGACCTGGGGCGAATAAATATAGAAGTAGAGAGGTACAATTTCCAAAGCACATCGGTGATAGTCAGCGGATGAGACTTTTAATTTGGTACAGTCGGTCCTTGAATTTGACACAATTTGGGATTTTTTTTTCCCATAAATGGTATCTCAATTTTCAACACCATTTATAATTATACACAATTTGTTTTTAATATATTAATTTATTTATTTTTTTACTAGTCATTTGAAAACAATTTCTCTACTAATTAAAGATAAGACTAATTATTACTGAACCTTTCAAACCTTATGTATTAGCGAGATTTTGATATCGTCCAACATACTTAGACCATCTCCAACGAAGACACCAAAACATTTGTAGAAAAACAGTTTCTCTACTAATAAGAGATAAGATTAAGTATTACTGAACCTTTCAAACATTGCGTATTAGCAAGATTTTGATATTGTCCAACTTACTTAGGCCATCTCCAATGAAGGCACTTTGGTACAATGAATTCACTCCGAGGAAGACACCAAAATTCAACACTAAAATGGTGTGATGAATAGTAATATATCAAATTCGGCGTATTACTATTTATGCACTAAAAGTTGTAAAAAGACAAATTTTTTCATTTTCTTTTTAACATATTACTTTTATGTCCTTCTCACAATTTGATTTATTTACATACTTTACTGAGTAATTAAATTTAAAATGTCTATTACTTTACACAAAATATATCATTACAAATATCTTATTGAGACATTTAAAATGACACTAATATTGAATATAATATTAAATTTATTTTTAATATTTATTTATAATTCTTATTTATAAAGATAAATAAGCTCATTACGAACTTCGTAATGTATTGATTGAACATTTGTAGAAACGATATGATAATTCAGAGGATTAGAGATTAAATGTGTAATAAAAATATTATATTTATGCATTTTATTAATTTGTTGTTGCAATAATATTAATTATATTTGTTAAATAATATTAATTTAATATAAAGGATATATTAATTAACTAAGAATAGTGATTTTATTTTAATTATAATTAAAATTTAAACCAGGCTTAAGGTTCAAGAGATTTGACATAACTCAAAACTTAAAAATGAAAATGAAAATTAAAAAATCTAAAAGAAGACTTTGAATTTTTTAAAAATTTAATCGATGTTGGTATTGAAATTAGAGGTTGGATAACTTATTGTGAATGTTATTAAAGCATTGTGTGTGTGTCAGGTTGAATGTCTTTCAAGTGACGTACAAAGTTAGATCTAAAATCTATATGATGGATTGCCAAATGAGGATGAGTTGTGTGCTGTCATGTCAAGAACATAAAAGGAGAATGTGTTGGTGCGAATTCCATCTCTTCCTGTTCCTGTGCTGCCTTGGTGGTGATGTTTATATTTGCAATTAAGAGGCAGAAAATGGTTGGTAGCAAAAGGTCTTTAATGGCTATGGTATAGCAGGAAGCATTCAATTGGTAATCATTCACATCCTTCGACAGTCTATAGTATGTTTATCTACATCCTCGTCTGGGTGAATTTGAGTCGTAGAGCTAAAGTTTAGCTTAAAAAGCTTAACCAATTTGACTATTAACCAAAAGAACATCGTTTTATTCAATTGGATTAGATTAAACCGAAACCTAAATTTAAATCACGTATTAATAAAGCCAAAACGAGCTTGGTTGGTGACGAATTTAACTCGAATTAATCCTGTTGGTGACGAATTTAACTCGAATTAACTCAATTCATTTACGTAGTTATAAACATTTAACGATTTTTTATTTTAATTTATATAACTTTTTATTTTTATAAATAATTTTGATAAGTAAACTAGTCTAAAATAGAAATTTTAAAAATTATGAAGTTGGCTATATTATCTTATTATTTTATAAAAGAATTAGTATTAAGAATGATTTAAAATACATCGAATTTTAAATTTTTTCATAAAATTTAAAAATATTTTGCTTTTTAACCAGAAATTGCTATCAGATCAATATATTAACAACATATTCCTTTTTTGCTAAGTAAAATATAACACAAAATAATAATTCGAAGCTTTAGTTAAAACTGTTCTTAAAACGGCAGATGGGATTGTTAAAATCGATGGGGATTGACATGATCATACAATGTGTCGGCTTAGTGATTGACAGTTCATGAGCAAAATAGCTTTTTTTTATATGCTGTAATTAATTGATAAATGTGAATAGTTTTATAACTTAACAGACTAAATTAATGGCTATATTAAAGAGAAATCAACTTACTTTTAGGATTGGTTTGAGTGGATATTATGTCATCAACTTTGATTTCGGTCTTTAAACTTTGTAAGACAAACTTGTTATTGTTAGAGTGAGAGATCCTTTTTTTTTTTTTTTTGTAAATCGTGAATTTATTTGTCAATTTGTCTCGTAATTTTTACCTCTGTATTGAAGACTTCTTCACGTGAGTCTTGGTGTTTGTTTCATCGTTAGTTTCTTATTCTCATATCGTGTTTATTGTTGCAGCTTAAATTAAGAGCTATTTTTTGTTGTTAATATTTGATTGATCTTTTAGATAATTGTGTTGTTTGTCTCCCGAAATCTTTAACGATTCAAGAATATTAATGACGAGTGTCTATATACTAATGTTTTTTTGAAACATTATTTTTGATAATCAATGTCTCCTTTTTATATGAGCAGTAACATTATTTTAATTAGAACAAAATTTACAAAATTGATAAATGAGTACAAACGAGATTAAATGGGCAAATAGGACTTATTGATTGAGTTACTGTGTACTACTGAACTTTTTCAAATCTCGTATGTTATTGAAATTTTCACTTAGTGTTGATATTGTTGTTAATTTCTTGAAAAAAAACCCTAATTGGAGAAAGAATATAAATGCAAAAAAGTATCTCATGTGGTCAATGCAATTATAAAAGAAGTTGGAAATAACATAAAAGAAGGAATGCTGATTATTAGGCGTACACCAAACAATTAGGAAATAGTACTTTCAATGATAATAAATTTAATAGGAGCATATATCATTGGTCCCACGTACTAATTATATGTTATGATCACATTAATTTCCATTAATGACAATGATCAAATATTTGATAATAAAAAAAGAGGGGGCTCAAGTCGGCATGATCATGGAAGCATTGATTTGACGTGAAAAAGTTTATGTTTGAATGAAACTTTAAGATAGGATTCTATGAAAACAACCTTAGTTATAATCACTACATCATCAATATATTTATATTAAAATTGTAATTGCTTTATTAAATAATTTTACATTATTAAAATAAATTTAAAGTTTGATCTATATACATATAAATGGGAAACAATCTCTTTATTATTTCTTAGACCCCTCGTCTTAGAGATTTTTACTGAATATCGTTATTTTGTATCTCATATACATATAAAAATAATAACTACGAGTTCTCTTAGGCTATGTTTAGTTGGACGTGAAGTTTTTAATGGAATGGAATGTAAATGAATGTAATATTATAAAATTGTTGTTTAAGATAGATGGAATAGTTCATAATGTAATATAGTGAAATGTTGCTTTGATGAAGAGTTTATAATGTAATATAGTGTATCATTTTACATTCAATCCTAAACTCCCCAAATTAGAAGTTTTTTATTTTTATTGTTTATGATGAAATGAGATGTATTATGAAACCCTCATCTTCTATCTGATTTTATTATAAAACTTCACCTCAAATGATGTAATAATATTACATTCTGTTCAATTCTATTATAAAACCATCAACCAAACATAGCATTATTGAAATATATATTTAAGAAGTCAATTTTATTTAATATTTGTCAATAATATTTAATTTTTTATATCAAACTTGTTGTGCTGCCGTCAATTTGACTTTCATAAAGGTGAAAAATAAAGTGTGAAGGAATCAAAATTTTGGTCAAAATAAGTGACAATTACAAGGAAATTAGATGTGACTCATGCTAAGAAAGTTATAGATTTCCTCACCATAGCCACACCCCATGAGAATTAAGTGATTAAGACTATAATAATGTACAAATCGTAATCATTAGTTAGAAGAACGATCATAAAGGAGATGCAATCATGAAGGAAAGGAAATTGTGTAGATATTCAAGAAAAGAGAAAAGAAAAAAAAGAGAGATTAGAACTAATTTAGACACACAAATGCACATAGTTGTATGTGACTTTATTCTAATTTTCTTAATTTTTATTAATGATGGCAATAAGTCGGCCCATGAGTTAGTCTTATTTTTTAAAAAAATTAAAAGTATAAAATAAAATATTTTTAAAATTAAGTTCAAACTTGGGTTGCTCAGACTCAAGCCTGCTCAAAGTCTAATTATTATAAATAAAATGATGTCGTTTTGTTTTAAAAAGTTAGGTCTTGGATCGATATAAACCTGATTTAGCCTATGAATTGACCAAAAAACACCTGAATTTAGGTCATGGGTAGTCCATTAATATCCCTATGTTTTATTTCAACTCACAATCCAACAAATTGAATTAGTTAATATAAACAAATTTATATTTGATATACTTAAAACTCAATTATGAATTTAAAGAAGAGGGTTAGAAATTGTTTTTTTTTTAATTTAGAAAATTGAAATTAGAGAAATAAATTTTTTATTTAAATCAATGTTTTAAAAACCGAACCGGAAGTTAAACTTGTTAGACAAGAGATTTAAGGTTTAAAAGGTTCAATCGGTATTAGACCGTTATAAAACCGATTAAGATTGAATAAAATTAACGAATTTGAAAAATGATTGAAGAAAGTTATTTTTACTTATTGAAAAATTTAAAGTTCAATTAAAAAAGAAAATTATTAAATAAAAATTAATTATTTTATTTTAATTTATAAAAACTAATCAGTTTGAAAAAATTAGTCGATTAATTAATAAATTTGTCGATGTTAATAACAAATATGATTAAACTAAATAGAACCGAAAAATCAAAAATTGTATCGAAAAGTTGGCTAATTTAAGATTTGTTTTGTTAAATAAGCTGAACCAGTTTAATTTT
>JANITX010000005.1:1112112-1123131 GCA_027564395.1 Erythroxylum ulei
AGTTTAATTTTTAAAATATTAATTTAAATTGAAGTTAAAGAAATAAATATAAAATTATAGCTCAAAATTGGAAAATGAAACTACAATGTGAAGTATGTGACTTTATATACACATTTTTCATACCATAAATCTACTCGTACCGTAGTCGGCAGAGCCATTAAGTACGTATCGACCCAAGAGAAGAAAAAAGAATGAGAAAAAAATGGAAACCTGTCCCTTCTTCTATAGCAATGACACATAACACAGAGAGGGATATGTGATTCGTCAAAGATTGGGAGTAATTAGTCAAGCCCTAATTTTCTTTAATTTAACATCTCATGGCTTAGGCTTATCCCTTACGTTCCTTCTTTGTTGCTTCCTATAAATACACCTCCCTCTTTGCTTTTACTTTTCATCTCCAACCCTCCAAGGTGTTTACTAGGGCTAACTAGTTTTGGCCTGCCAAGTTCTGGTAGGTGATTTACTATGGCGATGATGTTATGTATAAGCATGGAAGTATCTGTTAAGCTCAGGAGGGATAGCGCCATGTGGGTTTTTCTTCTTCGACCTAATGGCGCTATCCATCCTGAGTTTCACCGATTCTTCTTGCTGTTTCTCTCTCCGTGTTTCTGGTCTTCCTGACAGCCATTTCCAAGCTTCAAGGTAGTCTCAAAGTGTGAGTTCAGTACTTTGTGGGGTACTCAATGTGTTTTTCTTTTGCCCTGGAATTTGTCTGTGATGCATTATTGATCTTCTGTGCTTTTTCTTCACAGAAAAAAGGTGATTGTTTCTGTTCAGTGATTCTGATATACTGTGCTAAAACATGTTTAATGTTCTTGCACTCTCGTCGATGCTGGTGAAATCTTCCAAGCTCTCCCTGCCTGCCACTAGTTATAAAACTTTTCTCTTTTTATTTGTCTTCACATGCTCAATGATCTGAACCTTTTTGGCTTAATGATATATAATAATAATAACATCGATAATAATAGCTCAAGAACTCTACAGGTTGAAGATTACTTTTAAGAGGAGAAACGTTCCTGAAGTGGTTTATCCGCTATGGGACCTTGGAGCTTCAGGAAGTTGACCTAATTCCAAGCTTCGTGCAAGTCAAGGTCCCAGGCTTTTGGGGCCTGTGTTTCAGGATAGGAAAAAGCTTTGTTTCGGGATAGGAAAAAGTTTGGGTCCGTAACTAATTTTTTCCTGATATATTTTGTTCTTTCCAGGTGAAACTATCTCCAGGATTCTTCTCTTGGTAAAATAGCTCATTTCATCATCTGGGTTTTTGCTTTCATTTAGGGTTTTAATGTTCAGAGAAAGAAAATGACATTGAAAGTTCAAAATCAAACAGAACTAAAGAAAATGAAATTTATTTCTGAATAAATCCCTTTTATTTAGTAAAAATTAAATATCATTCAATTCTTAACTAAATCCACTTTTCCATGGATGGTTTTCAACGATGGGATGATAGGGGCCAGACTTAAAGTATATAATTTCTCTTTTTATCTTATTTATAATCTGTTTTGTGTGTGTTTTTTTTACCCTTTTGTAAATTTATTGCAGCCTATATTTGATATGCTTTTATTGTCATTTTTTTGTAAATTTATGATTTAAAAGGGTCGGATTCTTCCTCCGAATTATTTAGAAACATTCTCTCTATTAATTAGAGGTGAAATTGCGGATTACTAAACCTGTCCAAATTTCGCATTTCAGCAAAATTTCTACTTAATTTTATTGTTATTATAAAGGGTCGGGTTCTATCCTCTCGTGTTAACAAAATTTGATGTTATCAAAGACGGGAGTTTAAAACAGATTTGAAACAAAGGGTTTGATCAATTATACAAAGAAAAGGTAATTTATAAACCTTATTTTGTTGGTTATCAAGATAATATCTTGTGAATGGCAGGTTGGTACCATAATGTTACTGTGTGGAAGTTATATGTATATGCAGAAGAAGTCAAGAACAGGCATAAGCTGATCAGAAGGGGAAAAAGAAGAAGAAGAAGAAAGAGCAGACGACCGAGTTCAGCTTTTTTCGAGCAGAAGACTCCAAACTGACTATTTACCTAATTTCTGTTCCTAAGGGATTTATGAAGCGATCACAAGTGTTTCTTGTAAATTCAATGATTAATGGATCTTCAAAAATGAAAATGTAGAGTAGATGAATGATAACTAAGAAGGATTAAAAATGGCAAAAAAGGTTAAATCGAATTTGAATTTAATAATTTTTATTCGATTAATTATGAAAAATAAGATTATAATTAAATTATATTTAATATTAAAATTTTAAAATTCAATTTTGCCAAACAAAAGAATTTAAATTAACTATTTTCCTAATTTTTGTTATAAAGGGTTTGTCAAGTCACTAGTGTTTCTTAAAGATAGTAAAAAAGGTTAAATTGAGTTTGAATTTTGTAATTTTTATTTAATTGATTATAGAAAATGAAATTATAATAATATAAAATTAAAGATTTAAATTATATTCAATTAAATTAAAAATTAAAAATTTAATTGTTTCATGCAAAATGATTAAAATTAATTAATTTTCTAATTTCTTATCAAAAGGTTTGTCAAGTCTCAAAGTTTTTCCTGCTAATTGAATGATTGTTCTTTGTAAAGAATTGAATCTTCAAAGATGATAATAGGTAGTAGATGAATGGCATCCATCGTTACTAACTACAACAACAATAACAACAATGATATTCAGTAAGACTTCTACTCAAATATAAGCTAAAGGTTTAATAATACATAACTTTATTTTTACATGATAGAGAGTCTCTTTCTTACAGAGAAAGACCCACGCCCAATCCATCACTATTCATAATCTTAAATATACAATTTGCATGTGTTGGAGTTGGAGCTTTCAAGTTCATTTCTCCTTAACAATTGAAAGGTCTTACTTAAAAATTATAAAGTCTTGCATTTAATTACTCAATTTTTTGATATAAGATTTGAAAGAAGAAAAAAAAGGGACCAAAAATCACAAGAGTTACCATACATTTGTACAATTGAAAAAAGAAAAGGTATCAAATAATTAATATAAATGACAACCAAGTAATTTTTTTATAACAATTGAAGTAATTAAACTCTACAAAAAGAGAAATATATGATAAAAATAAAAATAAATGTAAATATTAATAATAATTTAAAATAAGATAAAATTTGTAATCATATTAAATAAATTATTATGTGTACATAATATCTCCAAACCATATATTTTTTAATAAATCATTTAATTAATGATTCATATTTAGGGATGGCAATGAGCTAGCCAATGGTCAGTCCTCGCAATTTTTTTAAAATAATTTTTTAAAAATTAAAAATATAGAACAACGTAATTTTTTTTAATTAAGTTTAGGCTTGAGCTGTCCTGGCATAAGCTTATCCGAGGACTAACTCTTCTAAGTAAAACGATGTTATTTTACTTAGAATAATTAAGTTTCAAATCAATTTGAGCCTGATCTTGACCCATTGGTTGTCTCATTAAAGACAACTAAATCTAAAACCATGAGTCAAAAATTGTCATTTTTATTTAGAATTACATAATCGTCTTAATCTAATTATTATTTATAAATTTCAGCATATTTTATTTTTAATTAATCACCTTCTTTAAAATTTTTCATCTAATTTATTGTATCGGGTCGGGTTGAGTCACCGAGTTGTATCGGGTCCATTGTTACAATGCTAACCCAACAATTACTTACTTGTCTAAGTCCAATGGGCTCACAAGCTCAAGCCCAACGTTCCCAGAAAGATATTTTACTAAACCAGCGCGCAATCTATCCGTTAATGTGGTTGTGAAAAAATACAAAACAACACGTTACACAACGGAACAAAACTTTAACCGACTCTTGCTATTCTCGCACACACACGCAAGAAGGGGGGGAAAAAAAAAATCTCCACTCGGCGATGGCTACTCGTCTCTCGAACCATCTTCTCGCGAGCATAAACTCTCAGCAACCTAACCGATCACTCGCCGGCAACCGGTCGTGCCGCCAGAGAGCCGCTTTCAAACCATCCCCGCGCAAAACCAGCACAACCGTCACTCCCGCTCCGAAGAAACCGGAACCTTCCACGACCGCAAGTGGACCCGTGAACAGCTCCGATAAGCCGAGACCTCATAGCGGTTCCTTTTCTCACTTGAGGTCAGCTTTCTAGATATAGTTATCTAATATTGGTATTCGTTGTTTGGCTGTTTCGAAGTGGTTGAATTGTTTGGCGGTTTCTGTTTTGGCAGAGATAGGTTTCAGCTTAAGTTTGACGAGCTAGGGTTGGAGATTTTATCGATCGCTTTGCCTGCAGCTTTGGCTCTTGCCGCCGATCCAATTACCTCTCTCGTTGACACTGCTTTCGTTGGTCATATCGGATCGGTGGAATTGGGGGCGGTTGGTGTATCGGTTTCGATTTTCAATTTGGTCTCGAAGCTGTTCAATGTTCCGCTTCTCAACATTACGACTTCATTTGTCGCGGAGGAGCAGGCCAAAAGAAATTGTGACGGTAATAGGATTACATATATACATACAATTGAGGAATTTGTGTGTTTGTTGAAGTGAATAAGGCTTTTTGTGTGAAATTCCTTTTTTTTTTCGGATTAAGATGATGTGGAAGAAGGGAAGAAGTTTCTTCCATCAGTGTCCACTTCCCTGGCGCTTGCTGCAGGGGTTGGCATTGTGGAAACGGTTGCGCTCGTGATCGGTTCGGGCTTCCTGATGAATCTTATGGGTATACCTGTTGTACGTGGGGCTTATTTGTTAGCTGTGAAATTGAATTTTGACTTTATATGTTATTTAGCTTTATTATCATTTATCGATGCCCAATTTCAGTTACGTTCTCGAGTTTTTTTAACCAGTGTGATGTCTTTACGTTTTTAGGATTCACCAATGCGAGGACCAGCCGAGTGCTTTCTTACCTTGAGAGCCTATGGCGCTCCAGCTATTGTAATTGCACTAGCTGCACAAGGTGCCTTTCGTGGATTTAAGGATACAGAGACGCCTTTGTATGCAATTGGCAAGTATCTGTGTTAAGAAGATTGTACTATGATGTTGTTTGTGAATTGGGTTCTGTTGAAGACATGTTGAAATGATTTCTGGTGATGATTTAAACCTGGAATCTAGGATGCATGTTGCTTGTGGCAATTTTTTATTAACTAAGATCCCTAACATGATATCTTGCACAATTAAGCAGCTTTAGCATTTGTCACTAAATGTAAAAAACAGTGATTTGATAGTTGTATTGTCCGGATATCAGGGGCTGGAAACTTACTTAATGCAGTGCTTGATCCGATATTGATATTTCTTTTTGGTTTCGGAATTGGTGGAGCTGCAGTTGCTACTGTGATATCTGAGTACGTCATTAATGTGGTAACTTAATCATAGCAGTGCCCTTAGTGATTTTATAAAAACTGCTATTGAGCGTTCTTTGTAATCAGGTTATATGTGTTTACCTTTGTCCAGATATCTGATAGCTTTTATCCTTCTATGGGAATTGAATGGGAAAGTGCTACTGATTTCTCCTGACGTTAATGGAAGCAGAATTCTGCAGTATCTAAATTCTGGTACATTTATTGCCAAAATTAATCTTATTTGACTTTGCATGCTCTCTCTCCTGGATGACAGCAATGGTTCATGAATATTAATTGTTGCCTTAGTTAAGAAAGCATTTATTCCAACTGAATCTGTGTTTCTCCTTTTCTTTTCTAAATATACATGCAGGTGGTCTACTTATTGGCAGGACCATAGCAGTGCTCTTAACAATGACGCTGTCAACATCCTTGGCGGCAAGGGAGGGCCCTGTACCTATGGCTGGTCATCAAATTTGCATGCAAATCTGGTTGACTGTATCTTTGCTTAATGATGCTTTGGCCATTGCTGGTCAGGTGAGCTGCCCCTTTTTCTTTTAGTTTGTCGGGTGCATTCGTAGATGTAGCTCATTAACTATATATTAAACAGTCAGATTAGTAACTCTAGTTAACTGTTCAATCAAAAGGTTTGAGCACTTTTTAAGGCTCATAAGTTAGTTGGGGCCTAACTTACAAATGAGAACTGTTTTTTGGATATCAATAGCTCTTTTTTGCTCACAAATGCTTAAACAAATGATTTACTGTTGTTACCTCTTTTTCTTTTGTGCCTTGAAAATTGGGGAGTTTTTCATAGTTTATGGGAGTTGAGGTTGCTGATTGTACTTTGCGATTGTTATTTACAACTCTATGTTTTGAGGTGGATTTTCTTTTGTGATTGAGATATGGAGGGGAGATAGTGTGATCAAATGTTTATGCTTGTGCAGTCTTTATTGTCTGCTGTAATTCCTGTCTGGCCTCCTTTGATTTCGGATGTCTTTGCTAGGAAATAGAAGCAAATTTATAACAACTTCCTGTACTTCTGTTTGCGTTCCTGTCTGTGTGTTTGAGAAAAAAAAATGAAAAGTGGAGAATGAAGAAAAAACAAAGTGATTGCATTAGCTTTTTGATTATTTCCTGCTTTCTCCCTGTGGTTTTGGGATTTCACATTATATGCAGTTGCCAGTATGTTCTTTCTAATAGTCTTAAAAGATTGTTGCATATAGGAGATTATAAAGAAGGTCCTGAAAAAGTTTGAGCTACTCCCATATTTTTTATTTACAGAAATATGTAGAACTCAATTGTAAATTCTCAACTTGTCATTGTTGATTTTTCTTTTAACAGGCTCTTCTGGCCAATGGTTATTCCCAAGGAAGTTATGAACAAGCACGCCGAGTGGTTTATAAAGTGTTACAGGTCAAAGATTAATTACTTGAGTAATCCCATTATTAGTTGGTTTGAAAGGTTTGGTGATATCGATTATAAATTAACTTGGTTTCACTGCTCTGTCAAACAGATTGGTCTCGGAACTGGGATTGCCTTGGGGTTTGTATTATCTATTGGCTTTGAAACATTTTCTAGCTTGTTCTCTTCAGATTCAGAAGTACTTGAAACTGCCCGGTTTGGCATCTTGGTGAGGACTGCTTCTGTGGTAAATTTATTTGAGATCTTACATCTCCCTGGCTCCATAAACAGTAGTGTTGGATATTTGTTGTCATAAGAATATATCCTGTAATAAAAAAATTCATGGATGATAAAAGTTTTGCAGTTATTGGCAGATTTTAGGTGCCGTTACAATTTTCTTGGTCAGTGCAAGCGTAGCTTGTTTAGATGGTAAATATCAAATAAGGCATTTAGATGTTAGACGATAAAATGATGAGTGAAGGATCACTAGTATGCAGTATAGTCACCTGGGTGATAGCTTTCTTCAAGCTCTCCAAAGGGTCTCTAATTTAGGCCAAATAGTAATTTTCAGGGAAGTCAACAATGTAAGACACTTTACTACCGAAGCTATTGCAAATGTTGTAGTGTGAAGAGTTTGCACCATGTTACGGGATTCAAGGGTTATGTAACCACCCTCACTTCAAGGTGTATTGATAGCACAACCAATTTCTAGGTTTTGGGGAGTTAGCCCCATTTGGATAAATTCCTGAGACATGGTTCTGGAATAATGTACTACTATACTTTGGGTTTCTGGTTTTTATTCACTGAATACTTTGCGGGAGCATGTGATGGGGAGACAATTTTGACTACCTCACTGATTGTCACTCTCTTTCGCAGTTTGTTGCTGGGTCTCAACCTATGAATGCTCTTGCGTTTGTTATTGATGGGCTCTACTATGGAGTTTCTGACTTCAGCTATGCTGCATACTCTATGGTTTGTTCTCAATTCTTGTACTAGTTGAAATTTAAAAATTCTCACTTTCCTTCAAGCTTATTATAAATTGATGTAGGTGGTAGTTGGGTTGCTATCTTCTGTATTCTTAGTTGTGACTGCCCCTGCATTTGGTCTTGCCGGAATCTGGACAGGGTTGTTCCTGTTCATGACGTTGCGAGTGATGGCTGGAGCATGGAGGTATAGCTCTTGTCAGCTTGTTAACGTTTTGCAATTTGGGTGCATTGCTTGCTCAAATCTTCACTTGCTGGTAGACCATGCAGAAAACTTATATTGCATTAGAAATTAGGTTAAGCCTGACGTCCTGATGATCTGTCCCGACTTTGCACCAGTTTTTTATGCACTGGTTTTGGCTGAATCTTTTAAATTGTTCCGCAGGTTGGGCTCAAAGAGTGGACCATGGAAGCTAATCTGGGCCATGGGGGAGCAGGAAGGTTAATGAGATGCCTTCGATCAGTTTCAGCAAACTAAGTGCATTCCACAGGGGACACCACAAGAGAACACTAACCTGAGGTCGCCAAGACACCATGCTCAACTTCTCTTCATGTGCATGGCAATCAAGATTCGGTCCTATTATCGGCTCGAGGTATGATATTAGTGCTGAAAGTTTGCCTCTCATATGATCACTGGCCTCGCTGATATTCTTGAAAAATGAGGCCGGAAGCGATTATTTGATATACATATTAATTTGGCAATCTGGGTTCACGATTCAAGGCACAGCAGATGTTCTTTTCAAGTTTTCTTGACTACTTTTGCACTTATTACAAACTAGATTTGTATATACTATTCCCCAACTTGTAGCAAATTGATAACTTATTGCTATACAATTTTAGAAGGAAACTTGTTTTCTTATGATTTCTGTGACCGGCTTCTGCAAGGCTCCCCGTTCACCATTTTTGGTACTTAAATGCAGAAGAGGATATCTATCATAATCATGACGGGGTAAAAAACTCGGTACACCGATTCACTTATTTGTTAGGGAATTATTTCTTGTTATTTATAACTATTTTACAAATCGATTATTCACCAACAACATATTGTTCAAAAAGTAGCGCCTCAAAGAACAACTCTGTAATTGCTATCACCAGAGAACCACCGGCATTTCCTTGTACAACATAACATGATGTCCTGAAAAAGAACAACAACCATGATTTTATGCTAAGGAACTGTCATAATACACCAAAGGTCTTGGTTTTAGTGAGTATTGAATCAGATTGAAGCTGTGTACCAGTGCCCAAGAAATCCTAGCTCTTCCACAAACCCCAGTTGTTCGACTCCTGCCTTGAGAAATTGTACTCATACGTTGCATGATTCAGGCTACCTAGTGAAGTCTCTCCTCCTGTGTTCTGCATTTGACAAGATAGGTCATATGATCTTCCACTCGGATGTTGGTCTGTAGAACCAAACGTCAAATAGTCATAGCCACTATACATGTTTTCAGGATTGTTGGTCACATCTAAGGTCAGCCTTTCTGTATCTACCATTTTGGTCTCATGATTCATGAAACCATATCCATCATGGGCACCATAAGAACCATCAAGTCTTATAATTGCAGCAAGTTCTTCATCTATTTCTTCCTTTAGAATAGAGCCTTCAGTTCTGACAACATCATCAGAAGATATAAAATAGGTTGTTGGACTGCTGTCAGCCATCTCTACAAGCTTCTCCATCTTCTCATCAGCTGCACAGAACCCTGATTCTTCATTTTGTTCCTCAAATTCACCAACCCTATTACTATCAACTTTATTCATAGGAGACCTGCAATTGCTTACCGGTTTCTCTGGTTCACTAGGTGATGTTTCAGGATATAAGTCATCATTTTCTCGAGAGTAGTCAGGAAAATTGAGTATGGCACTTGGGCCATACATAACTCTCGCAGCATTGTCATAAGCAACAGCAGCCTCAAAAGCAGTATCATATGTACCCAACCAAAGTCTATTCCCTCTAGTATTCATAACACTGGTTTTCCTCACGGGTTGTCGAATTTCAGCAACCCACTTGCCCCAGGTTCTCTGTCGAACACCTCTGTATCTACAATTCAGATTCTCTGGCCCTCCTTTTCCTCTCATACACCCTTTTTTTGAACCCTTTGCCGGAACTTTACAAGTTTCAGCTTTGTGTTGCATCTTCCACTTTGTTAATGTATCTTCTACAGACTCGCAACTATTGCGTCTCCTCTGTGATCTCTTCTTTCTTATGCCACTTTTCGTTGGAAAAGAACACTCTTTTGACAAATCCTCTATTGTCCTATAGCCAAACAAGTAGAGAGGTATCTTAAGAAGTAAAGGAATGAACTTTCAAGTTATCAAAACTAGCGGACAGCACCCTTCATTAAGTCATCATAAGGATGCTGATAATGTATCTAATGGGTGGTAAAAGAGCTACCTTGGCGTCATGTCAGATGACTAGAAATGCTTCAATGTCTTTCTTATCTTTGTTTGTTGGACCTGTATTCCTGGGTATATTGACTTGTCGTTCTTGTGGGCGGCGTTCGCTGTTTATATCTGGAAATTGGTCAATGACATGTCGAGCTTGTGCTTTTTTACGTCAGGATCTCTCTTGGGGACGAAGAAGAACTTGCACTTAAAAGTTGCCAACCTGATATTTGTCAGGTTTTGCTTTTGCACACCTGAAAATGAATAGTATTTGATAACTCAGTGGCAAAACTCCATTACATAATTAATTTATTGTAATCAGTTCGCATATCCCAAAAATAGTTGTGCAGACTAAAAAATAGCGATTGCGAGTTTTATCAAAATAAAAAAATCGAATCAATTACGGCTAAGATTGCAGTTGTTGCATTTTGCACAAGAAATTTGGAAAATGTGAGCAGTAGCTTTTGAAGAGATCCTACCACTTCACAAGAGATTAAAAGATCAAATAGAACTATACGTTCCTGTTTTCTTCAAACAACATTTGGTGACGTAAACAAAAATAAGGCAACGGACGATCCATTCCTGAAAACCATTTTTAAAGCTCCATCAGCAAGCACAATAAGTCAAGATAAGCAGCTGTCTTCAGCTTTGGAGTGGCAAGGTTAGTCAACGGTACAAGATTCCTGAATTAAGGATCTTACACGCATCAGCTCCAAGGTAAAGCATCATCCTGCTGTCTAAAGTTCCTGGACAAAAACCAGGTAAAAAGAAAGTGCTAAGAAAGAGTTCAACAGTGTGTATGTTTCAAGGGAATGGAAAGGAATTGGGAGTAATGGAAAGGAAATTAATTAAATTTCCCTTATATGGTTAATTAATTAATAAAAGAAAGGAAAGTAAAGGAAAGTAAAGAGAGGGAAATTAAACCTCAAAATTTCCCTC